>BPLR01008668.1:0-67262 GCA_021605095.1 Caerostris extrusa | reverse complement strand
ATTTTTCTTGCATTACTTTTTCAGTTCGTTTTTCGTTTTTTAAGTTCTTCTTTCTTAACTATAACTTCTAATTTTCTTCAAGCATATTCTATAAGATTTGCCTGGCGATTGAAGAAGGTTTTTTTTTCTATGAGTTAGGCAATTATAAACAATTATAAAAACACAAAAGAGTATTGTGTTTCGGATCGTGATCTTAATAGAAACGAAATTTTTTTAATCTTTAAAATTTGGCAAGACTTCTTTAAATCGTATTTTTAAAATATTTAAATAAAGTAAGCAATCCATTCTACCATGAATAAATATTAGTTTTCTGGTTCTTATGATGAAATGCATTCTCACACAAGGGCACCTCCACATCTACATTTCATTGTTGCAACCAAGTTTATTCTATTAATCATCTTGTTTTATCTTTATCATATCATCACAGTCGAAAATACTGAACTTGTTATTATCCATTATATATTCTAGTAAGATACGCGCTAATTTTACATAGGTATCTCTAATACAAGTCACAGTGTATTGTTCATTGTAATCATAACAAAAAATTCCAGGCAGACGGCCATGGCCCAACATAAAAATATGCCCTGTAATTCCAGTGAGTTAGTTAGTTAGTATGTCTTATATAATTATTGCGCTCGGTACCACGGGTTTCGAGTTCGAGTTTCGGTCATGGATGTTTGTAGTGGTTCGAAATCCATTTTAAAACTGTAGATCCCGGTCTACTGTGACTACTGCTACTACAACACACCCCATTACTGTGTCTAGAGCTGAGCTACTCCCTATGTGGGTAAGAAGCCTGCCTGGGTTCGATGACACGCTACAGTCATATGAGACCGGGAGCTACGGCTTAAAGGGGATTCCGAACCACTATATACATCCATGGTACCGCCGGCACTCGAACTCGAAAACTGTCGAACCGAGTGCCAGAGCGCTAGACACTCGGCCATTCAGGCCTCAGGTCTAGTGTGGCTGTAAGAGCGTTGGTCATAGTGCTGATAACCCAACCCTGTAAAAAGGAAAACTTTTTTCCTGTTTCGATATCTGCCAGTAAGCAGATGGCTTTGGCCCACCATGGGGCTGCTGCGCCAATGAAGAAAAAGAATTTTTCTTGAAAATCTCAAAATCTCAGTTCATTTATGAAGATTTAATATTATTCAGGATAAACCATGAGGGGTCTACTTCAGTGTACTCACATTTTGTTACCAAAATTTTTATCTAGCTCAGAAATACCTCCTAAAGAATTATCTTCCTTCCTCCTTAAACCCAAATGAAAGGGGAGTTTTCTGACCTACGGCTTTTATTGTGTCCATTCTCAGCGTAATCACATTAGCTATGGATTAGAATTTGTATGTTGGTTTTCTATTTCTATTCTCCTAATTCGAAAATTCAACGTGTTAACTAACCATGGAGCCGCTGTAGACCTTGTACTCTAAATAAACAAAATGAACAAAAAAAAAAAAAACACTTTTGTATATAATTTTAAAAATATACAAATATATTTTATTAATAATTTTCTGAAAGATAGTGTCCTTGCTTGATTAACAGTACATAAATTTTCATTTTGAATATTCTTCTTCTGAAACGTAATGAAATCGAATTTTATTTTTAAAAGAAATATTGAATTAATAAATTATCGTACACTTTTATTGTCGGCAAAATATTTTTTAAGTTATAAATATACATTTTATATAATTATCCATTAAAACTTTTATCATTCATTCATATGTTTTTTTTTTTTAATTTTTATGCAGCCACATGGTGGGACAAAGGAACAGGTCCTATTTTCTTTTATGCTGGTAATGAAGGAGACATCGTAGGATTTTGGAAAAACACAGGATTTATATTTAGGGCTGCCAAAGAATTCAAGGCTTTAGTAGTGTTTGCAGAACACGTGAGTAGCGTTATGATGAATTAGTAATCGGCAAATAATAATTCTTCTTAAAAAACTACAGTAAAATTAGAATTTAATTTAAATTTAAAATTAGTGCATAACTAGAACTTGAATGCAATTTTAATATTTAAAGAAGGCAGTAAATAAAATTTACGTTAAAATTTGTTAACTATTTATTATTGCTTTATATATTTCTGATAAACCTGAATGCTATATAAAAAGTATCTGCAAGTTGAAAGTTTATATATTATAGTCAATAAAAAAATTGATAAAAAGCTAGTTGTGTGTTGAATGTTTCTGTATTTCTATGTTTCTCAGAATTTCAAATCCTTTAACAGTAACTTAAAGACTCGATATTTTTTTTAATGGTTGCAGTATTTTTTTCCCGGTAAGTAACCAAAAGTAGTGAAAAAATTATTACTCATTATTTTTTTAATTAAATGAAAACCTTTATTTTTAATGGAAAGATCGTAATTCTCGGAATTTACAATTTCTTTATTCGAGTATAATCGGAAATCTCAAAACTTTTTAACTGTTGTTTTTCAATTAAATAAAAAACTAATTTTTATTTACTGTGCTATTAAGTTAAAATTAATTAATTTAATTATTAACAAATAAACAGTGCTATTTAATTTTTTTACTAAAAGTATTCATACTATTAAGAATTTCAATGAAATTCTACACTACCCATTAATAAAAAAATTTTAGACGGCAAATTGTTGTATAATATCTATAAATATTTCTTAACAAAGCTGCATTAAACATTTTAAGAACCATATAATTAATAACATTAAATATTTTATCTTTTTTGAATAATTTTTATGAATAATTATAAAAAGGTACACGAAAATTTATTTTGTATTCAAAAATATGCACATCTAGACAATTTTAAATGCTTAGTTTTATTTTCCTATAATCATATAAAGGACAACTATAGAAAAACAGGATTTTGTTGGAGTTTTTATATTCAATCACGAATTTAGCTAATATCACATTTTAATAGAAAATAATATTTTTTATTTTACAGTAAGATTTGAATAAATAATTATAATTTATAAATTAAAACTGTAAAACGGAACATAAAACAAACGCATATGAAATAAAAATTACTCTCGAGACACATGTGTGAATCATTGGACAATAAATGCCAAAGAACCCAGACTGCTAGAAAATGCAAGAGACATCAAGAAGTATTTTTAAGAATGGTTCTATGTCTTTACCATCATAAAGCAACACTGTTTAATGTGTTCATACAAAATCTGTAAATGTACACTCATATCCATAAATTAAGGATAATTCAGAATCATACAGAAATTGAACTCTAAAATAAAATTTTCACTTGTAGAATTATCACACACATCTTGAAGAAGAATATGCAAATTACAGGAAACCACTAGATGTCGCGGATAGTACGTCACAATGACGAGAGTGTAAGAGAGGGGGTATATGGAATGGTGGCAAAGAAGTAAAATTGTTCACAAGCGCTTTAAAAAGCCTTTCAGTGCGATACCCGCATAGTTATGGCACAAAGGAAGCATTTGGATGATTTTTACGTGGTAGAATTATCGGACGACTGGAATATGGAAGTACCCAGCTGGAAGTATCCGAGGAACTTGGAATCCCCCAGAGGGTCATCTCCAGGCTTTGGCAACTTCCAAGATGATGGTAATGTGGTAGATGTTACAGCACAGGTCGCCCCCGAGTTACAACGCCGAATGAGGACCGGTATTTAGCAGTTACTGCCAAAAGAAACAAACGGAGCACAGCATCAGACCTGTCTCGTCAGCTCTTTCAGTTACCGTAAGACAGTTTCAAGGCAGACCGTGTACAGACGCTTAGGGCACATTGGTCTATATGCTCGTAGGCCTGTCAGATGTGTTACACTTCCGCAACTCACTGTCACCTCCGATTAACCTGGAGTAGTGAGCATGCATTGTGGACACCGCAGCAGTGGTCTTGTGTGATGTTTTCCGACGAGTCCAGGTTTAGTTTGCCGTCTGATTCTCGCCGGACTTTCATATGGAGAGCGCCAGGTACCCGTTACCACCAAGAGAACACCATTGAACGACACCGTTACGGTGGTGCAGGATGGGTCATTTGGGGAGGAAGTGTTCTTGGTTCCAGAACTGACCTGCATGTTCAGAGTGTAACGATGACAGGCCACATCTATCGGGATGTCATTCTGGAACAACATGTACGTTTGTTTCGGGGGGCGCCATGGGTGCTGAATTTCTGTTTATGGATGACAAAGCCCGTCCTCACCGTGCAAACATTGTAGACGAATGCCTTCAATTGGAGGATATCACCCGTATGGATTGGCCAGCATACTCACCGGACTTGAATCAATAGAGCATGTGTAGGATATGCTTGGCCGACGAATTGCAGCCCGTCAACCCCCTCCCACCTTTCAACCGGAACTTCGGAGGGCATTGCTTGATGAGTGGTGTAATATTCCCCAAGATCAGATTGATAATTTGATATTCAGCATGCCTAGGCGTTGTAAGGCCTGTATTGCATCGTCCAGGAGATATACTCCATATTAACCATCATACTAACCATGTTATACTGTTTTTTGTAAATAGGTTTTTTTAAATTTGCTCCAGGAGTAAAAATCGCAGTTTTTATTAATTATGTCAAACATATAGCATCGTTTTTGCTCTTTACCTTTGTTTAATACATAGACTTTACAAATAAGTCAAATTTGTTTTGCTTCTGTCTCTTCCTTTGCCTGAACTTCATTATCCTTAATTTATGGACATGAGTGTATTTGAACATATGAATAAAAAAGCATTTTATTAACGATTGAAAATTTGAACAAGATATATATAGGGAGAGTGTTAACTAATAGAAGGAATTGAATAAAGTTTTTTTCTCTGGTAATGCTATAGAAAAAAATTGTGATTTTTTTTTAATTTAAATGAAGCTATGTCTAACTGCCATGAAGTCAGTTTATATTTTCTTTCAATTCCTTTAAAATCAACATGTTATTTGTGTTTGTATTATAAATAAGCTCATTCCTGATTCTAAAAATTTTCAGAGATATTATGGAAAGTCTTTCCCTTTGGCAATGATAGTTTTACTGGTGAAGCCATAGGCCTTTTGAGTGTTAATCAGGCATTATCCGATTATGCCTTCTTTCTGAAAAGTTTCAAGGCTGATCGTGGAGCAGATAAATGCCCAGTTATTGCTTTTGGAGGAAGGTGAGATATTCTACAAGTTACAGTTTTAATTATGATTATGATTTATCTGACCTAGAGAAGTTACAGTGGATATAATATAAAAATTAGAGTTGCACATTATTAAAAAAATTTTTCTTCAAAACCCAAATAAATCAATATTAAACAAAGCTGTTTCTTCCAAATGAAGAAAAAAAATTATTTTTCAATCATAATTAGTATTTAAATGTAGTTTTCTAATGCAGCTGGCCATACAGAGGCAGTTATCTTTATATCATAAGCAAAGGCTACCCCACTGTTACTCATTTAGCACTACCCAGGGGGCACGTGTAGCTTTAAGATATGCTACGGACACGAGTAAAACTACTCCCACAATACTATATAATCATATTAGTCCGGGACCTACGGTTTAAAGGAGATTTCGAACCACTACAAACATCTATGGCACCGTCGGGATTCGAACCCGAAATCTGTGGTACCGAGAACCAGAATTAGCATTTATGTGTGTGTATCTGATAATAATAAAAAATAATATTATATCTTTAAAGAAATCCTATCACATTGAAAATGAAAACAATTAATATGATAATTAATTCTAGAATACTTTCAAACAGGAAGTCCTAGATCTCTTGAGAAACAACTTATTGTTATCAAGAATACAAATAATTCATGTTACTTCCTTTTGATGCATTACAAAAGAAACAAAATATTGAATTAAACGTTTTTATTCTACTTACGAATTATAAATATAATATTTAACGTTCTGAATTTTCCATAATTTAATATATCTGCCGTTTAGTGACATACCAAAAAAAAAAAAAAAAAAGCAAATTCAAAAAAATCTCTGATGATTAAAATAGTTTTAAAGATACAATTTCATTTTCCCTGCCCATTTTAACTCCTAGTATTTCAAAAGAAAAATATAATATAAAAATAGTTATATACATGTGCATATTTATTAATAATATCAAATTTATGCAAAAAAATGTTGTAAAGCTTCTTTATTAGTAATCACTAACTCACTACATTCAAATTATCTCCTATGTTATCGTTAATCTTAATACATTTATTAAAATTTCACAAATATGAAAGACATCATCAAACTAATATTTAATAAAAGTAAAGCATAAAATTCATCGGTAAAATAGCAGAGCTGAGTCGTTGTGATTTGGCGTCAAAAAATCTTTTCTCCAGTCTGCCAAGTAACAGGTTGCAACTGTAAGTGAATGAATTGCAAACAATACAAGATAATGTTACCACATTTGGCGACTTATCATCCAGTTGGCCAGCTATCCATCAGCCCCAGCCAACGGCCCCTATTTTGCGATTTGGCCAATTTATCTACATCTTGGGTTTCATCTCCTAAATTCTTTTTTTGTGGTTATTTTCATTCTAGGTCTTGTTTAATGAAGAATGAAGTTTGTGATATATCTATACTACTACATAAATCTGTAGGCTGTAAATCTGTTTTTCTTTATATTACTTATCAAGAATGCATCCGATTAGGATGAAATATTTTATTGTTCAAATATAATCATTTAAAATATAGGGCACCTTTTCTAGCTATTATTAATTACAATATGTATATATAAATTTTCCAAAATATAATAAAAATATGACAAAGTTATTTTATCAATTATTAATTGTTTTTGTATGATGAGTATCATTGTTTTGTCATGATGAGTATTGATCAAATTACCAATTGAGTCTGCCAAAAGACTCAATTAAAAAGTTTTGTTTTTTTATAAAAATATAAAAAGTGAGTATCTCATTCAATGTAGTTATTAGAAATTTTAAATTTTAAGCATGAAGCGTGAAGTAGAAATGCATCGAGATAGTTAATTAATATATAAAATTAGAAAAATAGTTGAAAAATATTTAAAATTATTTATTTACAATTATTATTGAAGCAAGCGAATAAAATATTTCAAATAGATTGTTGGGGCCAATGAAATGGAGAATCAAACAATTGGCATTATTTGGATTTTAAACTCATCATATACTATTTCAAAACTTTTCAAATTATTTTAATTTTTATAAATGAAAACAAAACCTTGAACGTTAAATAATTGGTGAAATCGCAGAATAGGGACCGTTGGAATTTGATGTCAAAAATTCCTTTCGCCAAAGTCCACCAGTGACGGGTTGCAACTGTAAGTGAAGTGAATTGCAAACAATGCAGGAAACTCTGATTATCACAGTTGGCAACTTATCATTCAATTGACACCACAAAAAAAGTCACCAAATTCCAACGGCCTATTTTGAAATTTAGCTACATGTTTTAAGATTGTTAGAATTTTTTTCACAATTGACAAGCTTGTATTTTGTATAAAATATGAGAGAATTTATGAATAAATGCTAATAAATTTAATAAAAGGCTACTAACGTAAGGCCCACAAAATCTTTTCCTTTGTAGTTATGGAGGTATGTTGGCAGCTTATATGCGTTTCAAATATCCTAATATTATACAAGGTGCTATTGCTGCCAGTGCACCTCTCTATCAAGTAGCTGGAAAAATATCGAGTGACATTTTCTTCCAAGCAGTTACAAAAGTAAGTAATATTATTTATTTTGAATAGGGAACTAAATAATATATTTGTATTGCATAAATGTAAAATATTATTATATATATACTAACAGAACTACGTTTATCATATATATATATCCTTTCACCTCGTATTTAAGCTTGTAAATTACATGAGAGATAATAAAATAGATCATTACTGTGATATATATCAATATGTTAAATGAAATATTTTTGTAATTGGTACTAATCTTTATAAAAAAATTACGCTTTTTTTATTTATGTCTGTTCAAACTACACTTTATTTATGCAAGACCAAACCAGAGCTTAGTAGCATAAGGCACGTCAATATTTGCCATAGCAATCAGTGAACATATGAACTATACTTTGGTGCAATCTAGTGTATACAAACGAACAGATCCAATGAGCCGAACTTGATCTTACCAATACATTTTTATGTTTGTTTATTATTCATACATGTAGAATTTCTCCTTATTTTCGATTCAGTGTTTTAGTGTTTACTGTTTTTAGAATAGTGTAATTTTAATTTTGCTAACAATTTGAATGTAGGCCCTTCTTGATCTTGAGGCCCTAGGCTGAAGCCTAGTTAGCCTATAGAAAAATTCGGCCCTGATATCAACTGAAGTAAATTTTGGAAGTTCTTCATGAAGAGAAATAAATTGAATTCATATTGATAAATTGAATTCAATTTATTTCTCTATTACAAATAAATTGAATAAATTGATTGATATTCTAGCTTCTTATGAAAGGGTTATATTCCAGCCAGCCAGCGGTTGTGCTAGTCAGGTAAACGCGGCGTAAAGTAATTTTGAACGAAAAGAAATTTAATAATGATTGTGAAATTTTTCATATACTTCTCCTTTTGATGTTATGTAATTTAAAATTTTAATTAATTTATTTTAAAATTTAATTAAAATAATTTTTATTGTAATTTCACACACACACTCTCTCTCTAAATATATGTGTGTTTGTGTGTGTGTGTGTGTTTTTCTCGCGTTTTAAGTCACTGTATTTGAATCCGTCCGACTTGACCGCTTGCCAGTGTCCCACACAATCGGTGATAGAAGAAATTTACAGAAGCTACTATTAACGGTCGCAAGATAAGGCACTAATTTTTATTGTGCGTTTGAGTATCTCTTTCCAGATTGACAGCGAATCATCGATCATCTGCCCACCAGCTAGCCATGATTTGCCCACAAACGATTTCTTGTTGTCTATAGAAAGCTTTACTAAAGTTTTTCAAATAATCTTTAATAGATCTTCATAAGATATTTGTAAAAATTTAACAACCTCATCTGCATATCATTCTTTTTTTTTTTTTCGTCTACAAAATATTCAAGCGCAATAAGGAGAACTGACTTATTTGTTCCCCGTTTAAATATAATAAGAGGATTTTTTTCATTGATTATTAGGATTTCCGTGATGTGTCACCAAACTGCGAAGCACGTGTACGATCAGCATTCACTCAACTGAATAAATGGGCATCAGCAGGAAAAGCAGGTAAATATGTAAATACAGCAACCTGTGTTTTTTAACACAAAACGATCATTTTTTTATCCAATATTAAAAAGTAAGTTTTTGGTGTTATATATTGTAATCAAATTTGATATTTCACTTAAAAAAGTCCTATTATCGAAACATATATATAATATATTGTTTGGGTACTGTATTATAAAACCAAGTAGATTCTGCCCTATTTTTAACATACTCTAAAAAATATTTTAATACTATCATTATGTATATAATGATTTAGATTTATTTTTAATTTTTAAAACATTTTTCTTTATTGAAATTTCTCCTGCAGTTTGTGATGATGAATTTTCAGTAAAAAACACCTTGAATCATGGTGATCATCAGTTAATTTTGATATAATGCTAATCAGTATCATTTTTATTTTTTCTATTGGTAAAAATAACATTTTAAAACTATTTTTATACTAAAGATATTCATTCTTATTAAGGCACTATATCTTTTTCATAGGTTACGAACATATTGTAGAGGTTTTCCATATATGTAAACCTTTTGTAGTCGATGACGATTACCAGCATTTTTTGCGATGGATTCGAAATTCATTCGTTTCTGCTGCCATGATGGATTATCCTTATGCGGCTTCTTTCATGGCGAATTTCCCAGCTTTTCCAGTTAAGGTAATTTTGCTTATAACTTGATCCTCAAGTTTATTATAGAGGCTTAGTCATAAGAGGTGGGCTGAAAGGTTCATAGGCTGACACATAGATGGCACTACTAGTATTAAATCCATATAATTTTTAGTTACCCCTAACCTTCAAAAGACACGTGTATAAATTTGACAGCTGTTGCACTATTAGTACGTGCTTCCACGGAAACGCCTCCAATTCCACTCATTCTGCAACAATTAGTTGGGGTACTTTCAAATCTTTCTGTTTTAATAAATGCTCTTCAAAATCAACCAGTCAATAACATTCAATAGATCGACCAATAATTCTATCTTATGCGTGACATGGAACTCCAATAGTCTTAAAGGAAAAATTAATGAATTACAAAATTTTGTTTCTGAAAATAAACCTCATGTAATTGCTCTCCAAGAAACACATCTTCGACCAGGCGATTCCTTCAAAATTCCAAATTATATCATATATCGCTCCGATCGTCTTACCCACAGAGGAGGAGGCACGGCTATCTGCATTCATAAAAATATTAATCATCATCAAATTCATTTTACTACAACCAGCTTTGAAAACTCTGCTATCGTTATTAATCTCAAGAATAACCTAAAAATTACTGTTGCTAGCATTTATCGCCCTCCGATTGGTAGATTCCTCACACAAGAACTTGATACAATAGCGAACTCCAATCAACAAGTACTTCTACTTGGTGACTTCAATTCAAGCATCCTGCATGGAATAATGGACGCAGCAACATAAATGGTTCTATTCTCTTCGATTGGACAAATCTTAATGCATTCAATGTTATTGCTCCTAATGATCCCACATATTTCTGCCTTCACAGTCCTTGCAATAGTACTCTTGACATCGCACTTCTTAAAAATTTAAACGCCGGGCCTGCTTCGTCTATCAACGATCTTTCCAGTGATCATAACCCTGTGATAGTTGAAGTCTCTCATAATTCATTTACGCCCTTCCTCAATAGCATAATCACAACTACCAATTGGAATATTTTTACTAAAACTCTCTCTCAAAGCATTCCTGGTAATCCAGTCATCTCCAATATTCAAGATATTGACAAAATAATTGATAAATTTAACTATGCTGTTACTTCTGCTATCAACCTTGCTAGCAAATCTAAAGAACTCAGTACACCACACCAAAAGCTTCCTACTGAAATCACCTCTAAAATTGCCGAAAAAAACAGAATTCGTAAATTATGGCAAGATACCAGGTTTCCTCCGTTCAAGCAATCCGTCAACAAGCTTCAAAAAGAAATAAAGCAAATGATTCACAAATTAAAAAATGACAGATGGAATGAATTTTTATTAGGCCTAAATCCAGAAGATAATTCTCTCTTCAAAATTAACAAACATTTTACCAAAAAATATCCCAAAATTCCTCCACTGGTTGGATCTACAGGTCTTATATTCTCATCTTCTGATAAAGCGAACTCTTTTGCTGAAAACCTTGAACTCTCCTTTCAAGAAAACACTGAACCTTACGATTACTCTCAAATTGAGCATGTTGAAGATGCAGTAACTTCCTTTCTAGCTGATCATCAAAATTATCATAACAATATTTTTTTTTTTTCTCCATCTGACATAGTTAACTTAATCAAGAATCTCAACATTCGGAAATCTTCTGGACCTGACAACATTCCAAATAAAGCCTTAATGTGTCTCCCCCTTAATGCCATTACTCATCTTGCAAAAATCTACAACAGCTGTACTAAATATCAATACTTCCCTCCTATCTGGAAAAAGCAAATATCATCATGTTCCCTAAACCTGGCCAAGATAGGAAATTTCCTCAAAATTATCGGCCCATCAGTCTCCTTAGCTGTGTAGGAAAACTTTACGAAAAACTCTTAGTGAGACATATTACTTCTTTTTGCGATAAAAATTCCATAATTCCAGCAGAACAATTTGGATTCCGTTAACATCACTCAACTTGTCATCAACTTCTACGTGTCACCAATATCATCACTGAAGGATATAACTATAAATTTTTACAGGAGGTGTCTTTCTAGATGTCAAAAAGCTTTCGATCGACTGTGGAACGATGGACTGATCTACAAAATGATCAAACTTCAATTTCCAACTTGGATCACACTTATCATTACAAATTATCTTAAAAATAGAACCTTTCAAGTTCGACTTCATAATGAATTCTCCAAAATCGGTCGTATTTGTGCTGGTACACCTCAAGGAAGCGTGCTAAGTCCTATTCTCTACAATATCTTTACCTATGATTTTCCTCAGTGCACTAACATTTCCACTTGCCTATTTGCTGACGATTCTGCTGCTCTTGCCCAAGGTGCTTCTATTCTTTATGTCATCAATACTCTTCAAAATTTTCTGAATATCCTAGAGGATTGGCTAACTAAATGGCGCATCGCAATTAATGTCTCTAAATCTCAAGCTATCATTTTCCGAAAAGGACACGCCAGACAACCATATATTAATCTCTCCCTTTTTGATCAACAAATTGAATGGGCGACTAATATTAAATATCTCGGTTTAATTATAGACAATAAACTTACGTTTCGAGCTCATATTCAAAAATCAAAAAGAAAAATGTTGGAAAAAATTTTATCTCACTCTACCACTCATTAATAAATTTTCTAAATTAACTTTGTCAAACAAACTTCTTCTCTACAAACAAGTTCTCAGGCCTATCCTTACCTATGCTGCCCCAATCTGGGGGGTCTAGCTGCACAATCTAACAAGAAATCTGTACAAATTATTCAAAACAAACTTCTTCGTATTATCACTGGAGCACCCTGGTTTGTCCGCAACTCTACAATTCATCAAGATTTAAAAATTGACTCTATTGACAACTATATTACTAAACTTTCTAGAAATTTCTTCAATACCATTGCTACTCACGAAAATCCTCTCATCAAGGCACAAACTATATTTACGCAATTGAATGGAAAATACAAGTATCCTTTCTCTACTTCTAAATGGAATCGAAGCCTCAAACCACCATAATTTCCTGCTCACTTATCGCTTTTTAGATATTTTACTTCAACGCATATTGACTGATCATAAATTTCTTGTTACGTTTCCATACCGATGATTTACATTTTTCTTACTTTCTTCTTTTTTCTCTCATCATACGATTACTATTATCTATTTATCATGACTTTTCTTTTCCTACTGCCTTCACATACCATTGAGTAGATGAACGCTTCGCGTTCAGGCACTCGACATCTTTATTCAACAATGATGATTAGTACGTGAGTTTAGTTTTAGTTTGAAAAAATAGATAAAAAGGAATTTCGTGTGTTAATAAAGCATTGCTTTTGGCGAAAAAAATACTATTGAAGCTTGGCTTGGCTTGATAAAAATTATTCGGACATTGCACCAGGAAATCAACCGTAGAGAAGTGGTTTGCTAAATTTAAACCAGGCGAAATGAGCATCGAGGACGATGCACGCAGTGGACGCCCCAAAGAGGCTGCTACCGACGAAAACAGCAAAAAGTCGAGAAATAATTTCTGATAAGCGTAAAGTGAAGTTGATTGAAGTTGACCCACCGTATTCTCCAGATCTGGACCCCAGCGACTTTTTCCTGTTCTCAGACCTCAAGAGGATGCTAGCTGGACAGAAATTTCAAGCGCCGATGAAGAGGTAATCGCCGGAACTGAAGCCTATTTTGAGGTTAAAACAAATCGTACTATAAAAATGGTATCGAAAAATTGTAGACCGCTATAATCGTTGTATCGCCCTCGAAGGCAACTATATTGAATAATAAAATCAAATTCTTTCAAAAAAATAATTTTTCTATGGCAGCCTACGAAATTTTCAGTCCCACCTGGTATTATCCACTAGTAGATTGCAAGGAGAACAGTTAAGATTTCTTTTTAACAACCCACATTGCAACAACGTAAAGATTGTGACAGCGTCTCTTATTAACAGCTTTTCTGCAATAGCACACGCAAAGACTCTTCAAGACATTCGTCTTCTTTTTCCTGGTCACCTGTGGCTTCTAATTCATCCCCTCGGTTCTCGAACCACTAACTGCACATTCCTTCAGCTTGACTATGAATCAGGAATTTACGGGACTTGGTTTGTTATTGCTGTTAATAAAAAGTTAAATGAGCCACAATGACAAAAGTTGATACATCAGTCACTAAACGTATATTTTTGGCGTGTGTGTAAGAAATTCTTGAAATAGGATTAACATTTGATGATATAATTTGTTGCTGTGTTTCAATGGAAAAACAAGCAAACTAACGTAAACAAAAATTTGCAAAAAGTGGGGGACCTCTTTCCATTGTAGAAGTAATAAAATATTTAATATTAAATAAAAAACATTAAATGTATTTAAACTATTCATAACTGCTCCTTATTGTTCGTAGAATGTTCAAAAGTATTAAACGTATTTTCAATACTTTCTTTTTCTAAGGTAATGTGCAATCTTTTGGAATCAGCACCCACGCCAGTGGATGGTCTGCGGGAAGCTGCTGCTCTCTTGTACAATTCGTCACAAACTTTGGACTGTTTTGATATGTTTGAAGAGTACATGTATTGTGCCGATCCGACTGGGTGTGGATCAGGAACCGACGCTATAGCGTGGGATTACCAGGTTTGTATCCTTATCTATCTATACAGGTTTATTGAAATCAACAATTTTCTTTCAGTATTTTATAATTTACGAGAATTATTTAATGCATGTAATGAAAGAAAATTATTTTCCATATTGCAGTAAATATATCCAAGGCGGAAGTACTCTGAACCTAAAAATTAGTTTACATCGATATCATTCCTCCTAAAATATACCAGGGAGGGAAGAAAAATTCTTATACAACTGCTATTTAAAGTGACATATAATAAAATAATGCAACATAAGACCGGGCAACGTACAGTCTGAATTAACATAATTCGATTCTGGTCGTTTTTGTGCAATTACATGCTGCCAACCGCAACGTTTGTTTGTGTTATATTTGGACGTTGGTGGACTGATTGCATTCCTATACAAAATGCCATACGCAATATCATATGACGATACAAATACCATAAGCTTTTTTTTTTTTTTAATACAGATAGGCCACGGCATGAGGTTGTATAGTTGTACCCCTGTTTGTCCAGCTTCTTTTTGCAAGCAGTGTTCGAGCACAGGCACTTTTCTCATTTTAGTAATCATTTTTCTCAGTCCTTCTATTCTAAGTAATGCCAAAATGGCTATATGAGGGGACACAAACTTCTACAGCTCATGTGACGCTAGGTGTGGATCATTTACAGCACAAGCTCTAAATAGTCATTGCAAATCAATGACGATCAGCTGCTTCGGGAATCATATTGATATCGGGAATCATATTGACCACCGATCATTTCTTCCCTAGATGCTTGGTTGATATGACGCTGCGAATACCAGGGTTAAGATAGAATTTGTAATCATGCAAGTTCGAATCATAGCAGAGTACATTGTTCGAACTTACGAGTCATTTAAAAGCAGTCAGTATAAAAAGTTTGACGTAAGTCAAACTTTTAATATAGAAGTTTACATTGCTGTTTACGAGAAAAAAGACAATTAGTGGGCCATTTTTGAAACTTCTTCAATGATTTATTTCACGCTTTTCAATTATTTCAATTTCGGATTGCTTTAATTATATTTAGTTTTAATAAACTACTTTTCATTGAAGAATCAACAATACTTCAAATGCATTTAATTGTTTTTAAAGTAAATTTCCACAATTTTGAAAAATAATCATTAACATTGATTTCATTTAAACAACAAATATAAGAAATCAAATAAATATTTTAAAGATCTGAAACTAAAACTAAGGAAATACCATAAAATATTAGGGAAAAAAATTCGTGGATAAATCTTAAATCCCACTAAGCAATAAAGCCTTAATTCTACGATTTTTTTTTTTCCGACTAAAGCATCTAAATATATTTCTGTATACGCCAATTCTGTTATAATTTTTATATTTTTTAATCAATCTTGATACAATTGTATGTCAATAATCTTATTATAAAGGCATGCACAGAAATCAATTTGGAAGGCAGCACTTACGGCGTTCAAGATATGTTTCCAGTGCTTCCTTTCAATACAGAGATGAGGGACTATTATTGCTATAACACCTTCAAAGTAGCGCCTAGAAGAAATTTTCTAGATGTTGAGTATTGGGGCGAAGGTAATATTTGCTATATTTCTTTTAAGTTTTAAGTAACTTTTCAAAAATTTGTATTACATTTTCAAAAACGTTGTTTACTGATATTTTAAACATTTATGTCTTTATTTACAGACATATCTTCTGCTACGAATATCGTATTCAGTAATGGAAATTTGGATCCATGGGCTCCTGGTGGAGTAAGAAATAATTCATTTTCATTGATATTATAGATTTATAAAATAAATTTTGCGATTTAATTGCTGGATCTTTAAACATTTTTAGATGATTAAACTAAGAGTTGCAGTTGAAAAAAATGAATAATGTCCTTAATTACGTTCATGATGAAGTAAAGTCTACTAATTATTTATCAGTAATTAATCTATTAATTAAAGACTACTAATAGTTTATCATGTATGATTGCAATGATTAAGATTATGATATATGATTGCAATGATTGATTGCGATGTATGATCCATTTCACATTAGTAATTAGAAAAAAAGATAAATTAGTTTCTGGTCCTTTTTCAGATTTTAAAGAATATCTCCGATTCTCTGGTAGCGGTTATAGTGGAAGGGGAGCTCACCATCTTGATCTCAGGTATAAAGTTTTCTTTGATAAGGAAGAGAATGTTGCATTGTGTAATGAATTCATCTACAGTTCAGTTTTATTCTTAAACTATGTGTTTCGTGTTGCTGGTAATAGATATAGATTAAATCAAAATGTATATTTTATCAAATTTTAAATTTGCCTTTTTAAAAAAAGATAAATATTGGATAAATAATCCGTCTCTAAATTTAAGAGAGTTTTTCTGTGCACTGATAGATACCGTATAGCGTTTTCTGGCTTCAATGAATATCGTAGTATATTTTATTTCACTTGCTGATCGCTGATCTTTCAAAATTAATTTACTTTACATCTGATTATTTTTTTAATTTATTATGAATATTAATTATAAGTTATACTAAAAGTAAAAAATAAATTTTTGTAGTGAAATTTTGATAAATAACTACAAATAATAATTAATATGTAATGTTTTTTGTTATGCACCAAATTAAAAAATAATAGACTACAGGAAAATATGCGATCTCTAAATGTTTGAGTTTCAATTTATATGAAATACAAATATATTTCTTTA
Organism: Caerostris extrusa; assembly: GCA_021605095.1. NCBI lineage: Eukaryota > Metazoa > Arthropoda > Arachnida > Araneae > Araneidae > Caerostris > Caerostris extrusa. The sequence goes on along the minus strand of BPLR01008668.1, from coordinate 50,241 downwards.
TATAAAGAGAGATAAATACATTTTTATTTAATTTTATATAAAATATTATAAACTTATTAGGCATATTTTTCGGGTTTAATTAAATTTTTAAATTTTTTTTTCAGGGAAGATAATCCCAACGATCCTCAGTCAGTGAGAGATGCCAGAAACTTTGAATTAGCAAACATTCGAAAATGGCTGACAGAGTATTATAATAAATTATGGTAAAAATACTTTTTGTAAAAAGAGAATGTAACCTTTAAGGGCACTGTAATAAACACTTAAAATACTTTAATATGTATTTAATTTCTGATGTATGATCTGAATAATTTTTTCATGTGCGCTTTGTGAAATAAAGTGTTTCAAAATGAATATAAAATCGTGTTTTTCTTATTTGTATATTAAATTTTATTTCTCTTAGCGTAATAATGCTAAACAAAATTTATCTAAATTAGAAAATCACTTGAAAATTAAGTTTAGATACTTCGTGAAAATTAGGTTTTTACTTTTAATTTGTAATTACTTAAAAAAATAACATAAAATTATTTCTTATTTCAATTTTTTTTTTTTGTTGTAAAATGAGGCAACACTTATGATCAAAAATTTATATTTTTAAAAAATTGTCTGCAAATTAAAATCTGCTGCTTAAAATTTAATTCATTACAGAAATTTACTCATCGCATTAATAATGTTAAATTTAGAGGAGCAATGTTTTTTCAAAGAATTTTATTTCGCTTTTAGAAATTGATCGAAAAGGACTACAACAATACATTGATTGAGATTCCAAGATTGATTGAAAATGATTACATCTATAAACAGAATCGGTGGTTGAACATTAAATTGCAAGTATGATTAAAGGGTCACGTTATATTTGAAAATTCGTGTTACAATTATTATAAAAATTTCGAAATAGGCATTTCTATATCAGAAATCGTAAAAGACAAGAAATAAAAGAAAAAAATATTTTGTTTAAAAATTTCATTGCATTATACATGATTATAGGATTGGATTAACCTGGTGGTTACAGCGTTCTAGTTTTTGAACTACACAAACTAGATTCGATGCCCAAACAAAATCTCCAAAATCTTTCCTCAGAATAAACACAATAAATCTGTAGGCGGAGAAAATTTCCGTTTGTTTCGAAGAGGACAGAAGGAAATTCCAAGCTTCCAGTTGCTACCTCTGAGACTGTTGGTTTCAGTATCGAAATGCGGATGCAGTACCGTAATCGCACAACTTTTGCGAAGTTTCAAAAAAAAATTAAAGTTTATACTATTAATTATTTAGTTTCTACGAATCTATTTAATCTCATTTGAATTTAATGTGGCCATATTTTTACAAATCATTTGAGATTATATCTGATAAAAAATAATTTGTGTATGAGAAATTTGTGTAAGGATTAAATATCAAAATAACTGTCAGTGGATATAAATCTTCATTAGAAAGTTAATTAAAAATCCACAATATCGTAATTCTTTAAAAGGAGAGACTTACATATATTACTCCAGTAGAACCTATGTAAGTCGAACTTCAAGGGAGACGCCAAATAATTCGAGTTATAGGGTTTTCGACTTATGGAGGATTTCGACTTACGGATTTTGTAAGGAAATATTGAACTTGTAGAGGTCTAGATTCTTTCTAACTTATTTTGAGTTAGAGAGGTAAAATAAATAAAAATTCAAGTTACAGTGGTAATAAACATGTTTATTTGCAACTTAAAAATTATATTATGTACTACAATAAAAAATCAAAATAATTCCGAAACAACCTTAAAATTAAAAATATTATGTATTAAAGTCAGTCATTATTATTTATTTATTTTTTTTTTTTTTGCTTTAGACAATTCGATCGTTCTCTATCTATAGCATTATCTAAGCTATAAAGAGCAGAAAATTCGTTTTCTTCCGAGTTGCTATTTAATAGAATTAGTTATTCAATTTACTATATACTCATATATTGTTTTCTAAGAAACAATGACGTGCATTGTCGGCAAATCCTTATAGTCGGTAACTTATTTTTCTTCAATCTATAGTGGCAATTATTTTCAAATGATTGAGTTGTAAAGGTTGTAAAAGATTATAGAGTTCGAGTTATTTACTGCTTAAAAGTTATATTATGTACTACAATTAAAAATCAAGATAATTCCGAAACAACCTTAAAATTAAAAATATTATGTATTAAAAAGTCAGTTATTATTAATTTATTATCTTGTTTTAGACAATTCTATCGTTCTCTATTTATAGCATTATCTAAGCTATAAAGGTAGAAAATTCTTTTTTCAGAATTGCTATTTCATAGAATTGGTTATTCTATTTACTATATACTCATACATTGTTATCTAAGAAACAATGACGTGTATTGTCGGCAAATCCTTAAAGTCGGTAACTTATTTTTCTTCAATCTATAGCGGTAATTAATTTCAAATGATCGAGTTGTAAAGGTTGTAAAAGATTGTAAAATCAAACATTGCTGATGTTCGAGATACAGAGGTCCAATTTCTTTTTCGCGTTACGGAGGGAAAATATATACCAAAATGGCTTACGGGGATTGACTAATTATTTTGACTTATAGAGGGTTGAAATTTCGATTAATGGTGGTTTTACGGCTTGAAGGGAATGGAACAAAATATTTTTTCGAGTTGTGGAGGTTTTCGACTTATCGAGGTTCGACTTAAAGAGGTTCTACTATAATATAATATTGATTTTCAATAACGAACACTTTGAGTCCAGGCTATTTGTCACTAGAATTTGAGTTATGCAGCAGCGCCATCTATGCACAAAGGGGGAGCAGAAGTGGCTGCTACACTGTACAACTACAATTTGGAATGGGCATACCATTCCAAACAATTGAATGCAATTTGGCATACATGGGGGCATTCCGTGGGCATACAATCTGGAATGGGCATTCCTAAATCCCCCTTCCCCGTCCACCAAAAAACATATAATAATGAAAAAATTAAAATAATTGTTTTGTATCTATTCATAGAAAAAGCTTTATATTAAAAAATGTTATAATATATACTTGTACATTATCAAAACGAATTCTCAACCCCAAAATAAATACAGGGGTTTCAGTTCAGCATACCTAGTTGGGTTTCGAATTGGGCTACTCTTCCTCCTAAAATTCAACGCTAGCCGTCTATGATACTGTTATCTAAAGATAATGTAAACTGAAATAATTGTTTTGCACTTATTCAAAGAAGCTTCAAATTTTTAAATGTTTTCGTCCGTCCTTATATATTGTTAATATGAATACATTAAAAACCCATAGACTCTCATAGAAAATCTATGTGATTTTTAAGATAATGATGTATACATCCCTTTTTCATAATTAAAAAATGGGTCTGTACACTCGTAAGTTTTTTTTTATTAACGATAACGATAGGAATACACAAATATTTAAATGAAACAAAGTTCATGGCATACATAATTACAGAACGTATGTCATCATTCATGTGATATATTTCTTTTGCTTTCCTATCACTATTAATAATGAAAATTCTGAGTATATTTTTCCTTTTTTTTTTTCCCTTATAAAATATTGTACAACCTTACTGTATATTTAAAATCAATATTTATACTAATATAATAAGAAGACAAATATAGAACAGATAATTATTTTTTACAGATTTCTAAATTGTTACATTCCTAAAATATCATTTTTGTGTCATTAGCTCTTCTTTTAAATAAATATTATGCTTACGAATTGTATTTTCCAATTGTGGCCAACTTTATATCATTGGATTCGAATGGGTGATTTTGAAATCATTTTAATAACTTATTTACGATTGTAAAGCAACTACAGTCGACTATTCAAGGCAGTATATTTAAAATTATTGGAAGGCATTCTATGGATTGAGATTTTAATCTTGTAGTGTACATGTTGAGAAACCAGGTTGAAACTGGATGTGGCTGAGTTGAGATACTTTGAGGCACAGGTTGAAGAACTAACAGCTTTATTTGCACACACACAACACCACACACATTCAAATAGAGAAATACAATATTTAACACATAGAATCACAGATTCATGGAATGATTCCACTACTAAGCCAAAAACTCGATACTCAGGTAAGCGTCGTTTGTGCGAAATATATTTCCTTTAAGGGTGCAAGTCCGTAGGCCAACTAATATAATTATAAAAACTAATATAAGTAGCATAATAGTAGTATATAGTATAACTATTATAGCTAGTATATTTATATAAATAATAGATAGAAACAATTAGATATTCTAAACAAACAATTTTATTTACTGTGACTTCCTTTTGAAAAAACATTTCTTTATTAATTGTAAAATTTAATGTGAAATAGACAAATTAGATGTAAGGTTAAATCACATGCGAAAGCATCTGGGAGATTTATTTAGATTTAAATAAAGTCCATCAAATTTTTTTCAAAATATGAAAAAATATTATATCTAATAAACAATATATTATATCTAATAAGCTAGAGTTCTTTTCTTGTTGAAAGGATTTGAAACTTTTAATTATTTCTCTTTTTTTGGAACAAAAAAGAAATCATAAATTTGCGAAAAATTTGTGAATATTAATTCTATAACGTTGTTGCAAATTACACAGGGCAATTTTATCTTGAAAGGATAAATAATGATAAACCGCCCAGACTAACAGAAATTTATATTAAAAATATAAATTTTTAACATAAAAAATATAAACTTTCAACTTAAAAAATATAAATTTTTAACATAAAAAATATAAACTTATAACTTAAAAATATTTAAATTTTTATTTGTATTTTCCCATTTCTTAAAATCCCAATAACAAATAATAAAAATCTTAAAGATACATAAGGGAAATAATGCAACAAAAATTTTTATGTACAGAAAATAATGGTATTTATTTAAACTAGCAATGATCAGTTTCAAAATATTTATTGTGAATCACATAAAAAATAAAACATTTTTATTGTTCATTGAGCACCAATCTAAAGTTAATTGTTTCCCATTTATTTGTTTAAATCAAATGTCACTATTGTTTATTTTTGTAATTTGCATTTTTCAATTGTTAAGTAATATATTCTGAATTCGAATCCAGGAAAAAATAATAAAGGCACAAATTATCCTAGAAAATTCTCAATAGCGTTTCGAAAATATAAAGACCAATTAAAAATTTTTGTGTGTCATGCAAAGGTTTTTCAAGTAAATATTCTTTTAATTTTAATTAACATAGAAATTTAATTCTAAAAGCATTCATTTTAAACGGCGATTTAGAAATTCAACTTTTGCATTATAGATTAAATGTAATATATCGACAACCCAGATAAAACAAACTGTTGTTATCTGAAGTTATCTAAACTCAGAAACATGATTCGATTCGTGGTCGAAAACCTCTAATATCTGGAACTTGACTTTCGGGTGTTGATATTTTGTTATCACTTAGTAGTGTTATTCAGAATTTGAACTCCGGATGAAGAACTTGAAGTATAGCTTGGTTGAAATAAACATGTATATTTTTTGTGTCTTAATTTCTTGTTTATTTTTCGCCGGTGCAGTGAATGCAGAGAAATATGATTATGTAGAAGGCTATGTTGACCAAGCCATCGACCATTTCAATTTCGTTGATCATGGAAACCAGACTTATAAGCAGCGATATCTCTTTAATGGTATGTAAAGAACTAGAATTCAGACGTTTTATGCTACATTGTTTTTAAAGATTTAATAATTTATATATCTAATTTTTTTGTTTAAAATTCTGTAGTACGTTATTCAACTCTAATTTAAAAAAAAAAAACATATAATAAACCGCTCTGATGTACAATTATAATTATGCTGAGTATACATGTAGTATTTTTCTGTTGTATACGATTTATTAAATAAGCTGCACATGTAATTTTTTAAAAAATATTCCTTTTCAAATTTTACTTTTCTAGAAATAATTATAAGTACATGAAATATGAAATATTTAATTGCTATTCGATTTCATTAGTTTTTCAAAACATAGCTGTAATAACGTTGTCTAGATCAAGAGAATACGACAATAAAGAAAAAGGAAAAAACATTTAGTGTAATTCCTTATATACTGTAGCAAGTATTGCCTTATATACAGTTGTCTTATGTATAGGACAGTAGCCTTATATACAAGCTTTTAAATTAACTTTATTATATTTTTTAATCACGAAAAACTGATGCAATTTAGATAAAGCAATACATTTTTATCAGAAAAGATTTCCTTTAATTTAAAAGGTTGTTTTTAATTATTTTTATATGCAGTCTTTCTTCATTAAATATCACCACCTTTATGCTTCACCTTAAAAAATAAAGATTTAAAGATGTTTTTTGTCAATTCCTTCTATTAGCTCACACTCTCTCTATATATATCTTGTTAAAATTTTCAATCGTTAATAAAATAATTTTTATTCATCCATTCAAGTTCAAAGTTTCAAGTTCAAGTCAAGTTCAAGTTCATGTTTTTAGAATTTGTAGTGGATGACACTTTATGTTAATGCAGTTTTTCAAATATTAATTCAGTGATTAAATTTAATTAATTAATTTTATTTTATAAATAAATAAACTTAATAACCAGATAAACTTAAAAAAATGAATGAAAATTATTTATAAAGGACTTTCTGCAATATAGTGAAAAAAAGTAGGAATTGACTTTAAAAAAATTGTTTTTATATTTACTTGGTAAATATAAAAATGAGTTAAAAAGCCGCATTTTATTGTGAAGCTTGAAAATGGCGATTTTAAAAAAAATTTTAATTTTACTAATTATATTAAATGTCCTATACATTTTAATTAAATTTTATAAATGTGCAAGTAAAATTAGTAACAGCAACTTTTTCATTAAGAATCTTTGATGCTAATGCAAACGTTTTAATTCCAACTGCAACAGATACTTGGTGGGACAAAAATGGTGGTCCCATTTTCTTCTATGCTGGGGCTGAAGCAGACATCGTCGCTACTTGGAGCACTAATGGCTTCGTTATGAAGGCTGCTAAAACGTTCCGAGCTTTAATTTTATTTGTAGAACACGTAAGTCATGGTTTTGTAACTCTATATAGCGATATATTAAATTTGTTCTTTATTAATTATCAAAATAATTGTGTTTTAAGCATTAGCACATCTGCTCGAGACTCTACACTGTAGAGGCAAATCATGTCATCTTAAATGGATTCCTGCACATGTCAACATTGAGGGCAACGAATGCGCTGACTCTTTAGCCAAAGAAACCAGGGACAATGATCAACCCAGGACTACCATCACGCTTGCAGATGCTAACGCAGTTGCCAAAAGCCGACTCATTCCTCGTAACTTTAAGAAGCCACTTATCACGGACTTCAACTGCCCTAGGAAGTTGGCATCAGTTATTAGCAGACTCAGAACTAATCATTACAGAGGGATGAAGATTCTCCCAGACAAGACCAGGGAATACATCCCCTGCAGAAATTGCCCCAACGCTTTCCTAACACCTAAGCACATTCTAGAGTGCCCAGCACTCACTTCCCATGTTTTGCAATTGGGTATGGTGCCAATCGAGGCCAACTTAAGATAAGTCCTGTATAGTGAAGCGGCGCCATTGCTAGCGGCCTCTATCGTGAAGATTTTTGACATGATCTAACGTTGATACTTATATTTTAAATCCATGGACACGATAACAGCAACATCAGAGACAAATACATAAGAAGAATCTGGCACTAAATAAATATTAAGAATTATTTTTAGTTAATATAATAATCCCTCATCATATCGCGTATATTGAGGGACAATGAAAAAAGAGCCATATAGCCGATTTAATCTAGGTCTCAAGTTTGTTACATTTTTAACGATGGTTAATTGGAATTATTTCATGAACCAAAGATAAAATCTTAATTTCCGAAACTACGAAATTAGAATAGCTCTTACCTACTGTGCATTAAATTCTTTTATATTAGCATTAAAAATATATGTAAATAACATTTAATATGTAAATTAAAATTTTTTTTTTAAAAAAAAATTATATGTATTCCAATATGCATGATAACGAATCAGATAACAAGAGGCTACTACTCGTACAGTTACGCAATTTTATAATATACTGCCTGCCTTACTTTTTCTGCCATTATCTGTCATTTCTAGACTAGTCACCGAGTAAGCTTGCTAAATTGGCTGGTTCAATTACTACAATTACTATTCTGTGTATCGATACGACCGTGACACTTGACGACATCTAGTGATAAAATTGATCCACAACTACAAACTATTGTCAGTGAAAACTCACAATTACATAAATCTCAATAGTATTTTTTTACAAGTGGATACCCCGCGGTTTCATTAGCGTTAATTTAGCTTTCCCATTCCGGAGTTGGAATGGAAAAGATTCATGATTTTTCAAGATAAAAATCATGTGTTTGATTCAGGATATATACATTCCAAACATCGATATACATACATGCGATACTCTTTACCCCAACATAACTACCGAGGGTAAAAGCGGGATGTTCACTAATTTATAATGTTAGTGGGATTCATTTCAATTATTTGTTAATTGTTATGCTTAAGTTAAACTTTCTGCGTATTATGGTTGTCATTAAGCTTTACATAGAAAATAAATAAAACCGAGAAATTATCATTCCGTGTTTTTTTTATCCAGCTTATTACAGCAACAATAAGCTATTCGCTGTCGCGGGCCGGATTGATGACACTGGCAGGCCGAATTTGGCTCGCGGGCCGTAGTTTGGAGACCCCTGGTCTAGATGTTGCTGTCGACCAAGTAGGATAAGAAACATTATTTCTCAGAAATGACATAATCCTCTAAAATGGCTAATTCCAATTGAGATCACCTATGTGTCTGAGACGGCTTTTTCTGTACTACTAACTATAAAACTTATATAACTATAACTACTATATAACTATAACTAACTTGAAACAGTTTAGATGCAACAAATGACATAATTTTTTTCTTTGGCCAAAACAAAGCCAAACATTTAAAATTGGTTAAAGTACACCTATCCACTGAAATTTGAGTTTAAATTTGATGACTAAGATTTAACATTTTTTTAATAAATAATTATTTGGCCAAAACTCTTTAACAGTAGTTTATATTTTATTTAAATTTTACATTTCGAAAGTACCCACGAGTTATGAGAAATTTTTCAAAGGACATGCATCATTCAAAATATCCTAAAATAATTTGATCTCAACTTTTTGCATGTTACTTTCAAAGTAAAAATATATACGAAAGGGATTCTTCTGTAATTATTTGTCTGCTTTTTTAATTGGATTCAAATGTAATATTCCACTTCAAAAGATTTTAATGTATTCATATTTTTGAATTAAAATAAAATTTGGTTGTGTATGCCATGTTGGTATTACCACTATATATAGGATTTTTAATTGAAAAAAAAAATGTTATTTTTTTATTATTATTTAAGTTTTTTTTCAATTTATTGTCTGACTATGAAATATTCTTTCAGAGATACTATGGAAAGTCTTTGCCATTCGGCAATGACAGCTTTAAGGGAGGCAATATAGGTCTCTTGAATATCGACCAAGCTTTATCTGACTACGCTTTCTTCATAAGAAGATTCAAGAAGACACACGGAGTAGAAAAGAGCCCTGTCATTGCTTTTGGAGGAAGGTACGCTTTTTTATAGTTAAAAATCACTAAAAATTTAACTTGTCCGATGAAGAATAATCGTTTAGTTCTTGACATCTAAAGGCTCATTCACACCGAGGCGCTTAAGCGAGAAGCGCAGACCAATCACTAGCCTCACCATGTTCGCCAGAAACCGGTTTGGAATACATCGGTTCGAGTTGACCTACTTTCAACTCGAAGCGGAACTTCATTAGGCGTAATGCTATTTCTGACATTTCGCTTTTAGAAGGAGTCGAAAAAAATTTCTCGCCTGCCGCGTGAATCTTCAACGATCCACGCCTCGGTGGGAACGAGCCTTAAGAGTCCCCAGTTAAAATTTGATTAGCTAATCAAAATTCAAAAGGCAAAGGTGAGAATATCTTTAAAAAACTTTTGAATCTGCTTTTATATTCTTCAATGCTTAAATATATCTACTAACGGAGCTTTTTGCCCCCTTTATTTTGAAAATGTAACATTTGATATATTTTTTTCAATATATAAAGTTGTTTTCAAATGTCGGACAACCTAAGGTCATATGCTAAGAAAGAGCAAATATATAAAGATACAAAGTTACCCAAGTGCACCAAGATCGAGTAGCATTTTACGCTCTCAATATGCGCCGCAATTTGAAACGAACACTTCTCGAAGTAGCATCTGGGCCATTCGCTTCCTCCTGGCACGCAAATGGGGTCTGATGGCCAATTGGCTCGCGATCTGGCCTTTGGTATCACAGACTTTAGGTTGGAATCTCGGCGGTGGCATGAATGTTTGGGAGTGGTTCGGAATCCACTTTGAACTGCAGGTCCCGGTCTCATTAGCCCAAAGTGTGTACAAAATGACCGTAGAGTGACAAACCAAACCAAATCGGCTACTCAAATGGAGAACTTTTTAACCTACAGGTTTATTATATGCATTCCCGGCAATGATGCGATAACTTTTGGTCCGAATTCGTCTGTTGAGTTTCTAATAAAATTTTCGCAATTCGAAAATCCAATGCACTTTCTACTTAGCTTCTTTCAGGTTTTATATAAAAGATAATGTTTCTATATTTTTAAGTAAAAGTAAAAAAAAAGTTACTATTATTACAAAAAGTATAAACGTTACTATTATTACAAAAAGTATAAAAGTTACTATTATTCACAAAAAGTATAAATTCAAATGTCGAACAATTCAAATGTTTTACACGATTTTTTATTTAATTACAGGCATTTTATTAAGTATTGCAAGCAATTAAATTAACAACTATAAACATATTTTTAAATAAATGAGCAGCTGAATTCCACCTTTATTATTATTATTATTAGATAAAATAAGTGAAAGAACTCTCACGAAACTTGAAATGCCATTTTTAAGATTAAAGAACTCTGTATCTAAGAAGTGCTATCTTATCTTGAATATAAAATGTACAAATAGTTAGTCCACCCTTTGATCTAGAATGTTTTTATTATCTGAGTCTGCTATCAAGAGTGCAAACAAGTGAAGGAAAAATAAATTATTTGAATGATTTGTTATTCACATGGCTAGAAAAACTGAAACAATCTATTTTAAAAATACATTTGATAAAGCATAACATAGATTAAATTAGATAAACAAAAAACCACGCAATTTAATATTAATGCCTATATTAATTTTTAAATTGTGGAATGTAAATAAATATTAAAAAATTGCTTATAAGATAATATTTATTAACAAATAAATACAATTTTTTAAAATATTACAATTTGTAAAATTAATATTTAAAAAAACCACTGTATGTAAGAAAATTTTAATGAATAAATAGTAATAAATATCAATTTTTCTACTAACTGGTATGAATTCCGTTTGAATTTCTATAATTTCTATATTTTATTTTTTTTTTTTTTTTTGATAATGACAATGTATTTATTTAAAATAAAGCCTCTTAATTTTATTTTTCGACAATTTTACAACAAAAGCAGACACCTTTAGTCATAAAAAAGAGATTATAACGTCTCATCCTCTACTAGGCCTATAACGGCTTCCCTCCCACCCTCCCTTCCTTCCTTGGACGAGATTTTTAGAGTTCTCAAGTCTACTACGAATCTAAAACATGTGGTCTGCGGCAGACCTTAATTATCACACAGTGTGATACACGAAAACCACACGGGGCTCACTTTGAAAACAGAGTCTCCAACCTGTTCAATCACCAAAGAATCGCTTTCAGTACTTGAACATGAGAACTTAAATTTCCTAACATGAGATTTTAAAGTATAGCTTATTGTGAAGTGATTTATATAAGGAGTGAAGTATGAAAACATATGAAGTGATGCTTAAAGTAGTATTTACTGTGTATTTTTCATTGCTTTAACCAGAAAAACAGGAATCTCAAATAATAAGAATGCTAATATTTGTAATTCATGCAGTTAAAAAAATTCTGCTCAACTCAAGCTCTTATGCTCTATAAAGGAATATTTTGTGAAAGCCATTTATGATTGTGGATTTAAAGAAAATGATAGTTTTGCTTTAATTTAAAGAAATGTTATTTAATACTCTCAGATGCAGAATATGAAAAACGTAATATTTACATCATACTAAATTTCTGTCTTAATAATGACGGAAACTGCTCTTCCAGTTATGGTGGTATGCTGGTCGCTTACATGCGTTTCAAGTATCCCAATATCATACAAGGATCTATAGCTGCCAGCGCACCTATTTATCAAACTGCCGGAAAAGTATCGGGGGACATATTCTTTCAAGTCATCACGAAAGTAAGTAAAATATGTAATATACATTTTTTTTTTTTAAAGTCAATTTCTACTTTTTTTCACTATATTGCAGAAAAGTCCTTTACAAATAAAGTTGAAATTTTCCTCTTACAACTGGCGCCATCTGTTATTAAATACATGCAACTTAAATCTGAAAAAAAACTAAAATTAATTAATTAAATTTAATAAATGAATTAATATTTGAAAAGACTATATTAATATCAAGTGTCATCCACTACAAGTTCAAAAAAATGCATTTGAACTTGAGTGGATGATTAAAAAGTATTTTATGACCGATTGAAAATTTGAAAAGATATATATAAGACTAATAGAAAGAATTGAAAAAGGGCTATTACATGGTATGGTTAAATTGGCAAACTTTCAAATTCTGAACTCTATGAAGTATTCATGCGCGAGACATACAGCTGTGTGCAGCCGTTTTCATTTTTTATCTTGCTGCTCTTGTAAAGAAAGTGTATTGAGTTCTTTCTTGTAATTATAAAAGTATGATGATTATCTTTAATTGTAAATAATTAGTGATAAAAATATTTCAATAATCAAAGAACTCATTTGTTTCTTTACGTCATCTGGATGTGTTCTAACTACTAAATATATCAAATAATTTAAGCAATTAAAAATACCTAACATAAAATGGTTCATTGGACATTTTAAAAATAAAAGTACTGACTATTAATCATTTTTTTCCTTTTTTTAAACCGTAAACGATGCTGAAATTTCTTTAAACTATGAGATGCTCTTTTTCTATACAGTATAAATTATTGACCAATGGCAACCATTAAAAGAACTCTTCTCGTGGTTTAAAAGTGATAAAAATTTTTTAATTATTTGCAATCAAAAATTGTAAGCGCCACAAAATAGAAAAAATCATCAAAACTGTCAGATTTTAATATTTAAGATGGCCAAAATATAAAATTGTATTAAATAAAAAAAATAAAAAGCTTACATTAATTTTATACACATTAGTTTATAAAAAAAAAACCTTGGTTAAATACTGATTTAAAATTTGCAATTGTATTTCTGCTTGAAGAACGAGTTAATAAACTTCTTCGTAGTGCTATGATTTAAAAAAAATTTCGTTAAAAATAATTTTAAATAAGAAAAAAGGACAAAATATAAATATTCTTGTTTAACTGACCTGAAAAAAAAAGAACAATATATAGATAAAAAATGGAATTTATTGAAGAATTTCCCAATCTTGTATTTCTAGAAGCTATATTTTAGCTTTTTCTTCATTGGGGAAACAGCCCTATGGTGGGACAACTTTGCCTACTGGCAGATTTCAAGACAGGATATATTTTATTTTTACCGGGATTATTGTTGTCAGCCTTATTCCAATGCTCTATAGTCATATTGGACCAGGCCCTAAGGTTTAAAGTGGATTCGAACCACTACAAACATCCAAGGCACCGCCGTAACTCGAGCCTGAAACATGTGGCCTCGAGCGCCAGAACGCTAGTCACTCGGTCATCAGGACCCTTAACTTCGATACCATGATGACAAAATGTATTGTAAAGAATACTCGGGAAAAAAGCACAGAGAAAAAAAAAAAAATTTTGTTTTATATTGTCAATGAACTGTTATCTTTTATAAAATTATCCTTCAAAATTTCTTTGGAAAATTAGAATTATTTTTTTGTAGAATTTTCGATATATATTACTCAATAAATACCACGGGTTATTTATAACGTATTATTCAAATTCTATACGAGTTTATATTCTTGGAAAAGTTAAAAATATTTTTAGTAATAAGACTAACTAACCACAATTATTTTCTTTGATAAATAGTCCAGTATTTTCCCAATTTTTTCCACTAAATTTTTTTTTTTTTAAGTTGAATACTTGTATTTGCATGACAATAACAATCTATTATAAACAAAGAGCAAATAAAAGCAGGACTGAAAAAATTGTTGAAAAAATCTGTTGCCATAAATATATTTCAATGATATTATGTATTCTTCAGTTGCTTAATTACTAAATTAATAAAAACACAACTTTAAAGATTGATTCATATAATTTAGGGTATCATTTTTTCATTTATTAGCTCACACCAATATATCTTGTTCAAATTTTCAATCGTTATTAAAATTTTTTATTCATCCACTGAAGTTCAAATATTTTTTTTTTTGAACTCGCAGTGGATGATTTTTGATTTTTTACAATTTTTAAATATTAATTCAGTAATAAATTTCCATTAATTAGAAAGTTTTTATATAGATTTAAGTTGCATGTATCTACAATAAATGGCAATTAAAAAAATTAAAAATTAAAAACTTTTGCACTATGAGTGAAAAAAAGTAGGAACTGACTTAAAAAATTTCTTTTTACTAAATCGTTTTTTTATAACTGTTTTTGTATTACTGAATTTATTTATTTTTGATGTTTTATTTATGTATTTAATAATTTCCACATGTTAGACAATTATATATGACTTTAATATTTTTAATTAAAATAATTAAAATTAAAAACTTTCTCCAAACACTGGCTAAATAATTTCTTCACTGAATTGCTTTATTTTTCCCAATGACAACAGGATTTCCATGACGTGTCGCCCGATTGTGAAGGACGAGTTCGCTCAGCATTTGCTCAACTCAATGAATGGGCATCTTTAGGACCACAAGGTAAAAAAACATTTCTAAATTGCTTTATTTTCCCTTTTCATGTATTAAACTAAGCAATTTTGAATGCAAAAGAAACCATCTATTGTTTATTTAAAGAATTTAGGAACTTTTAAAATTGCATTCACAACTTGGAGGATAAACAGAAAAGTTTACTATGATAAGCATATACATGAAATTCATATTAAATCATGTTCCATATTCTATGTATCTGCCATTCTGCGTCCGC
Organism: Caerostris extrusa; assembly: GCA_021605095.1. Lineage (NCBI taxonomy): Eukaryota > Metazoa > Arthropoda > Arachnida > Araneae > Araneidae > Caerostris > Caerostris extrusa. The sequence goes on along the minus strand of BPLR01008668.1, from coordinate 35,102 downwards.
AATGTTAACTCCTCTTCGACAAATTTTTATTATTATGAGAACAAACTTGGGCTACAAACGTGCTATTAGAGCACCATTATATTATACATATATGTGTGTGTGTGTGTGTGTGTGTGTGTGTGTGTGTGTGTGTGTGTGTGTGTGTGTGTGTGTGTGTGTGTGTGTGTGTGTGTGTGTGTGTGTGTGTGTGTGTGTGTGTGTATGCGTGCGTGGTGGTGCCGTAAGGAAGTGTTGAGGTTCTCATGTTCATAGTAGCAATGTGCCATTATGAACTACTACATTTCTTTTATCTAGCACAGGTGTGCCCGCCTTAAATATTTTTGCGGCCTGTGAGATTTATCACACTTTTACAAAATATATTTATTTGATAATGGCCAAAGTAGTGAAAAACAATATATTAAAAAAATACATTATTTGTGCATCCATATAATCAAAATTGCATCAAATATGCAAAAGAAATAAGAAAACTTACAGCTGCTTTTGAAAGGCGATTCAGTAATTTAAAGTTAGACAAATACAACAAAATTTTGGAAATATATTCATCTCCCTTTTATGTTGAAATCGAATCGGCCTCAAAATTTCTCGAATTGGAACTGGTTGACTTACAATGCAATATTGAATTAAAACTCATTTTTTGAAACATCAGGATCAAAAATAGATTTTTACGACACTTACGTCACAAAAGAGAAATTTTCCAATTTGAGAAATCTGGTACAAGAAATTGTCAGCACTTTGGGTTCAACTTACACCTGCAAATCGCGTTTTTCGAGAATGAAATGGATCAAACACAAAACACGTTCAAACATAATGAACGCTAACCTGCAACATCAATTAACATGTGAAAATACCCAAATTGAGATCAATTTGCAAAAGTTAGTGAAAGAGTGGAGACACAAATATCTTACTATAAAAATAAATATTTTTAATGATTTCATTCTTTTATTTTGTTTATATTTATATATTTTTAGTGTCATATATTTATTTACAATGTGCGTTTTGTATCATTATTATTATATTATCTATGTTCGCATGTAAGAATAATAATAAACACAAAAATAACTCATTATCTTTCAATTTTTCACTCCAAAAAATGTCTATTGTGGGTCTAAATCTAATATGGGGGATATGTTTTCTATGCGACTCGCGGAGTTAGGATGCATTCAAAAGTGGCTCATTTGGGTTGGCCACCCTGATCTAGCACAACTCTTTCTTGGTGATGGAATTTTTATTTTCATTCCTCATTTAATTTTTATTGAAAGGCGCGTTTTCATATTACTATTATTTTTATTATTATTTATTACATATTACTATGTTTTATGGAAGCGATGAGTCTTATTTATCTTCCGGATTAGGCGTAGACTTGAGTCAAGAATGCCTTCAATAAGGCGAAAAGTGTAGTATCAGCAGCTTACTCAGTTTGTAGGAGGCCGTGGGGGTTGATATTCTTTTCTCTTTATTTCAGAAAGGCATGGCAGTGATTTATTGTAGAGATATCTTACCTTTAACGAAGGCCTTGACTACTCTAAAAATACGATTAATTAAGCTATGAATATGTCAAAAGAGCATGCTGCGTACGACTGTATAGAATGAATTGATTCTTAACAATTAAACCTTAGTTTTGGTTTTCCCTGATTCACAAAAACGGTGGGTAGATTTGACACGAATTTCAAAATCCTCAATTTAACGATAATATTTCAGTTGAGTTTCATCGCTGCAGGTCACTGGTGTAATTATTATAAGCCTTTAAACTTTGCCAGTGCTCGTATTTACCCTATCGACGATTTTTAGAACTATTTTTTTTTTTTCATTTCTTCTCCGTGGTTTTATTAAATGGTACTAATTTTTCTATTGCTAAATGGAGCTGAAGATGTCTCTATATAAATTTCATTATGGCCATAGTGTATTTTTTTTTTTATGTTGTTAATTTTATCGTCATATTTAATGGTGACAGCCATACGAGAATAAATAATAATAAATTTGCTAAACATTATAAGATCAATTGAGAATCAATATAAATTACTTGAGAACGCTTTAAAAATTAATCTACCCTTTCATTATTATCGCCTGGTTACAGAAATATTTGATTAAGCTTTGTTATATTAATTAACAAATTTAAATTTTTCCAAAAGAAAATTGTCAAAAAGGCGTTTGTATGGATTTTGATTTTTAAAAATTCCACATATTTAAACTATATTAAAAGAAGATCCAAATATAACTATTTATTAGAAATACGTTTGCATTTAATATTAATTATATTAGTACTAAAATAATTTTAATGTGTTCAAAACCTTAAGAAACGGACCTCTGTGTAAGGCCGGGTTTGAATAGCCCATGCATGCATGCCATAAAAGGCGACTAAAATGGGTACCCAGGGCTATAACCGGGCGGGGGTAAAGTCAGACTTCTCCCTTTGGGTGCCCCGTGTCTTCGTGCAGCAAGTTCAAAGACAAAAATAAGCTGCATTTTTTACCCTTTATCATGACTTGTCAGTTTTTCTAACGAGTTCATGAACTTGATCTAGATCTTGCTGTCGACTTAGTGGGATAAGAAACAACAACAGAAATGATAAAATATAATTTTATCCATTAATTTAAGTAAAATATGTATAAAGGAGAATATTAGTTAAAAAGACTTCTTAAATCTTAGAATTTAATTTAATTCAACTTTGTTTTCAATTATGAATTATTATGAACATTTGTTTAAAAAATAAAACACTTAAAATTAATATGAAATGAACTTAAGAATTATTTTCAGTACTTTTTAAAATTGATAAATGTTGATAAATTTATCAAAATGCAGTATTCATTAACATCATTTTACCCTATTTTACTTTAAATTTGTTATTTGGTTTGAAAAATAAGATTTAATTTTTGAATATATAACTTTTGTCACTTTATGTCTCATTTTTACAATGCAACAGGTTATGCACAAATCTCACAAGCTTTCCAATTGTGCAATCCTTTGAAATCCAACCAGGATTACGATCACTTTTTAAGATGGATCCGTAATGCTTTCGTTGAAGCTGCCATGGAAGACTTTCCTTATGCATCCGGTGCTCTACCGGCATTTCCGGTCAAAGTAATTATTTCATTGTTTGCTTTTAATCAGATTTTTATGTTACGTATCAAAAAAAAAAATATTTAAATAGTTTTTATGATCATTTGTTCTTTGAATTATTTGCTTAATAAAATTCATCAAGTAAAATACCTATATTCTGTAAAAACGCATACAATGCACTCTATATAGAGTGAAATATTAAAAAAAATGTAGCCTGAGCAATGTATGTTGTTGTACTATGTTGGCCAATATAGTCCTCAATAACAAGATACATGCTAAACCTGTGTCAAAAATAAAGTTTCTTTGTTTATAACAGGTGATGTGCAATCTTCTTCAATCAGCACCTACTCCAGTGGATGGTCTAAGGCAAGCTACAGCTTTGAACTATAATTCATCACAAACTTTGAATTGCTTTGATATCTATAAAGAGTTCATCTATTGTGCCGATCCAACTGGATGTGGTCTAGGATTTGACGCCATAGCATGGGATTATCAAGTAATGCCTATTTACTATTTTCAATAATGAAACGTTTAATGATATTTGCATATCTATACTAAAAATATGAAGCTTAAATATGTTTGTAAACAGAAAACATTTATCCCTTTAAATGAATAATCTTCCATTATAAACTTAATACATTTTATAATACTAAAACAGGACATTTAAATATAATTTGTAAAAAAATGTTAAAGAATTGAAATTTATTAAAGATCATTAATATTTATAGAGAAATAATGAAGCACTATAATATTTCCAACTGCTCATGCAACGAAAATATTGCAATTAATTATCAATATAGACACTACTTCAAAAGGAAATAAAATCATACAAAAACAATAAAAATATAGAGAGAAGCACAAACTTCAGGTACAAAGTTTTTCAATACATGAGGGCGTAATAGTAATTTGAGTCAAATTAGTTCACTGTTCAAGCACTCAGACTGGACTGACTTCTGAAGAATAATTTTTTTTTTTTTATTATGCAGGTTATTTCTCATCTATAAACATTCCTCAAGGTAAATATTAATACGTTCCTAAATCAACGCTAAATATGCAAAATTTAAAATTTTCATAATAAATCAATTCAAATAAGCAATAAATAAAATGAGAATTCAAATAAATAAAATTAGAAGGAAATTTCAAATTAAATAAGACAAAATAAGTATATACATTGTAACATCTCGGCTTATGCTAGACTTATAACGGCTTCAAGAAGAGTACCACTTTCAGGTTCATGAAAACATTTAAATTTTATTTACAAACATTAATTATATATACAGAATTCCATTTACATAAAAAGGAAAATTAAAGATAACTTGATTCGCAACTGCAGCTCACGCCAAGATCGGATATTTTCAGAGTTTTCGACTCTATGATGAATCTAATTGCCTGGTCTGCGGCAGACCTTAATTATCAAACGTCGTCATAAACGAAACCACAAGGGGCTCACTTTGAAAACAGCTCCATCCTATTTAGTCACTTCAGGAGAAAAACACTTCTGGTCGACTCATCTCAGATCTCTACCCTTTCTTCTCCAAAAACTTCCCTTTAAGAAAATCCATCAAGAGGGGGATCAGTTACCTTCACTTGTCATTGAAATAGACATTTTCGCAGCCCATGGTCTATCACCAATCGCGATGCAACAACTCATGGCGTAGTTCATATTCCATCTGTAATTGTTTCGATCTGTGAAGGTCACACTGACAATGGAAATATCATTTTCCATGACAATGAATATCGGCTATCAGATTTGAGTGACAGGTTGTTCTCATTAGTACAAAATCATTAGTACAAAACACTAATTTCATGTAATATAAATATCCACAAAACTGCTTATCTGCTGTCAAATTTGAGTGATAGACTGTTGTTATGTACTTGTTAAGGTATATTCATTTATCTCTCTTTGGGAAAGAAATGCCACAGCTCTTCTTCTAACTACACCAGGAAGAACTGCACACAAAATAAATTCCCTAAGATATTCTGCAAAACAATGCCAACAAATGATCGAATTATTTTCCATTCCATTCATTTTTATTTTCATTTGTTATTTGAAGGTATGTACAGAGATTAATATAGAAGGAAGCACGGATGGTGTCAAAGACATGTTCCCAGTCCTGCCATTTACTGCGGATATGAGAGACAAGTACTGCTACAAAACATACAAAGTACTTCCCAGGAGAGACTATCTGAATGTTCAGTATTGGGGTGCAGGTAATAAGATTTTTTTAATTAAGTACCATTTCATCGATAAAGATTTTTTTCTTTACAACTTTCATACCGCGAAACATTGCAAAAATAACTTTCTAAAATTGCTATTTAAAATCTAAGTGTCACTAAAATGGCTCAAATAACTTATCATGAATTCATCCAGTAAAAGCGCATGAATTCTCTTCCAAGGAATTTCAACTATTTACTTCCAAGAAAGAATTACTTCCAAAAAAGAAAGGAGCACGATAATTTAAAAAAAAAAAATGTAAATTTTTTTTTTCATAAATTAAATATTTCCCATTTGGTTAGTTAACAGAAAAATATCACAAAAATAATTGCCGAATTTTGTCTTAACAGGAACAATTTGCCTACTTTTTTTTTTTTTTTAATAATGACTTATTATACAATTATTTTTTTTAATTTTTATCTTACAATTATTTTCTAATGCTTAATTTTAGAATATATATGTGAAAAATTTTATAACTGGCTCTTAAATACCGTAGTAAATTTTGAACGACCCGATTTAACATAGATGAGTATGAATGAAAAGACTGAATGATATGTTTGTTTAAAATGCATAGATATAAAGAGATCAACAAGGATCTTAAATTAATGATAATGAATTATTTGTTAACGAGTTAAAATTCAAAGATATTGAAAATGCGGTTCATATGTTCACAATGTATCTATTCATTGCTCTTACTCAAAATTCTTACTTCCAAAAACAAAATAAAGAATTTCTTGTAAATTTATGCATAACAAGTAATATATAAAAAAAAAAATTATAAAGTCAATTCCTACTTTTTTTTTTCACTCTATCGCAGAAAGTTTCTTTATAAATAATTTTCATTCCTTTTTTAAGTTTATTTGGCGCCATCTATTGGTAGATATAGTCAATTTAAATCTAAAAAAAAAAAATATAATTAATTAATTAAATTTAATTGCTGAATTAATATTTGAAAAACTGTATTAACATCAAATGTCATCCAATACAAATTCAAAATAAATGTGTTTGAAGTTTAGTGGATGAATAAAAAGTATTTTATTAACGATTGAAAATTTGGACAAGATATATATAGAGTAGGGTGAGTGTGAGCTAATAGAAAGAATTGAAAAAGAAAGTTATCTGTCAGTTAAATTAAGTTCTTTCAGTGATTTCCAAATTTTTGTAATTCTGTTTATTTTTGCATTCTTTCTTTTTCTATGCAAAAAATAACAATCTAATACCTGTTATATCACGTTCTAAATTAATTTTCTTCTATGGCTTATGATAGCCATAGCATTGTTGAATTCTTTTTTAAACAAATTAACAGATCCTTTAAAAGGCAAATAAAACTTAATTTTTGTATTATCTTAAATATGAATCATGTATATTTTCTTATTCGTATAAAAATTATGCTGGTTAAATTAACAAATTTACACTATTTTAGAAATAATTAAACTGCATACATTTTCAATAAAATATTATATCTATTAATACTAAGACAAATTCATTACATTACTTTTTGAAAAATACATTACTAAGTTTTTTATTGGGAATTAAACGTTTGGTAGAGTGCAGGTTGGCCAACCTGATTATAACTGGGTGTGGTGGGTTGAGATACTTGAGGGCCAGGTTGCAGAACTCACAGCTTTATTTACACGAGTACAGATAGAGACATACAATATTTAACAGATTTAAAGACAGATCATTATAGATTTGTGAAAGGATTCCACTTCGAAACCGAAAACCCAATACTCAGCAATGCACAGCATGCTCGAAATATACTTCCTCTCCAGGTGAGAATCCGTAGGCCAATTGACCATTTCTCCTGAACGCCAAAGAAGGGGGAGGGGGTTCTCTTGTCAGTGTGTAGGAGGGATCACGGTTTCAAAATTTGATAAAAATATTTTGTTTTTCTTCATTCAATAAATGTCTTTAAAATGTAATTTTAATTTTTTTCTTATGGTAAAAATATACAATAAAAATATTTATTTAAGTATAGAATGTGTATATAATTCTGAAGTAAGTACTTAAGAAGTTGACAATATTGTTCTCGTTATACAATTTGTTAAAATATTTTAAGCTAAGAAAGAGAGTTGAAGTATTTTTATTTCTGCAATCAATATGTAAATCTTTATAATATCTAAAAACGTGTTTCAAAAATTCTGATTTTATTTGTTTACTTACAGATATATTATCTGCTACCAACATTGTGTTCAGCAACGGAAACTTAGATCCATGGGCCCCTGGTGGTGTAAGTGATCAAAATTATTTCTATTTATTTATTAATTTTAGAATATTTTATGATGACACACATTAAAAAAAAATTTGATTTGTTTTTCATAACATTTAAATCCGCACAAAGATTTTAGCAACAGAAAGAAAGATAGAAACCAGAGTCGAATGATTCGAATCATTCCAAAAGATACGTATCATTCTTGTAAATTTTTTTTAAAAATTCGTATCAGGAAAATAATTAAAGAATATTAATCTATGTTTGTCGTTTCGTGTTGTATTGCTTACTCTAAATTATCATAAATTTGAAAAAGTGAGTTTGTGAGCATAATTTTTCTATAATAAAAAGAAAACTTACAGAAGAATATTATTTTGTGAATCAAGAAAATTTATAAAATTATTTAAATGAGTATATAAAAATGCAAGCACTTTTTTTTTTTCATCATACACACACAAAAAACACACACACAAAGAAAAAAAAAAAAAAATCCAAATAAATCTCACTACTGCTTGTACGAATGATAAAGTTCGTCCGATTCATTTCATAAGTTTAATTGACCTTCATAAAAGAAAGATCATCAAAGTTAGGGCATTCCGAGAAAGACTAGGAATTTATCTTTAAATTTGACATAATTTTTATACAATCTGAAAAAAAAATTTTTTGTTTTTGTTTTCCATGTAAATGTATCTAATAATTTGTTCAATCCTTGTATATCTAAGTAAACCTCATGACAATTCGAAATTAAAAACATGAACAGATATAAATAATAATTATTGAAAATTTAATAGGTTTACAGAAGTATTCTCTCAAAATGAAAGAAAAAAATCTTCAAAGTATTCCGAAATTATTAAATGGAATTATTCAGCATTTATACTCAGCCCATTTAATTCAATAAATGTTTAATAATTAAACAAAAAACTAACTACCAGGTGTACCTAATTTTTTTAACATTTTGACTAAATTTTAAATGAGCGTAAACATAGAACACAAATAATAAATTCCATGGATATTTCATGTAAAAAAATTACACCTTGTGATCATAAAGAAAATGAAAAGCATCCTTTAATAAATAATATTGAAAAATTTAATATGAAGCCTTTTTAATCGTTGTAATTCAATAAAATGTTTATTTTTTTTTTCCTAGGTTCTGAAAAACGTTTCTGATACTTTGGTAGCTGTAATGATTGACGGAGGGGCCCATCATCTCGATTTGAAGAATGAATACTTTTTAACAAATATATAATTAAATGAAATAAATTACTTTAACTATTTTCAAATATTTGATTTTTATAATTATACGAATACATAAAACTAAATTTTTCTTTTGAAAATAAAGAATAAGTGTAAATTCAATTAATAACTATTATTAATAAAATTACAATAAGTGTTAATTCAATTAATATCTATTATTAATAAAATTACAATGTGTTAATACATTCAATAACTATTTTTAAATAAAATTAGAATAAGTGTTAATCCAATTAATATCAATTATTAATAAAATTACAATAAGTGTTAATCCAATTAATAACTATTATTAATAAAATTACAATGTGTCAATCTAATTAATAACTATTATTAATAAAATTACAATAAGTGTTAATACAATTTATATCTATTATTAATAAAATTACAATATGTGTTAATCCAATTAATAACTATTATTAATAAAATTACAATGTGTTAATCCAATTAATAACTCATTAATAAAATTATAATAAGCATTTATCCAGGTAATTAATCCAATTCTAATAATAATAACAATTAATAACAATTATTATAAATTGTTTTATTTTTGTAAGACATGTAAATAATAATTATTAATTAAAATAACATTTTTATAAGATATCTAAGTATCCTTAATTGATTATTTCTGGTACAGAATTAACATATTTATTATTACTATTTTTGTGAAGTAATTTTTTGTAATTTCTAAATAATATTAATTATGTGTTTTTATTCAAATTCAAATATTATGAATTTCTATAATTATTTCTATTATAGGAATGAAAATCCAAATGACCCCCAGTCAGTAAAAGATGCCAGAAATTTTGAAATGAGAAACATACAAAAATGGTTGCTGGAATACTATGAAAGAAACCATATCTGAATTATGAATGCATTAAAATAAATCCTCAAACTGTATCAGTTGTTTAAATTTTATATGTTTTGTAATTTAAGTTTATGGCTTTTAATACATTATGTTTTCTAATAAAATATCTCTATTTTAAGCGATTGGTTTTTTTTTTTTAGATGTTAGAGTTAAATATATCCATTTTTGAGAATTTTTTAAATTTCAAATGTATTTCAAAGAAATTTTTTAGTTTTCTCAAGACTCCCTTTATCAAATGATCAAATTCTTAAAATTATATTCTACTTACAAGCCAATAAATCTTTTATATTTTAAATGTTTCTTTTTTTTCTTTTTTAAACTATTAGTACAAATACAATTACTATTAAATATATTTACAATTACTTGATAAAATGTACAAATAAATTTAAGTATATTAAGCATATTATTTGATCTCTTGTTGGCTTTGAAACCAAAGTTTATCGCTTTAACGCCAAATATTATCACTATCGTGCCATAATTTTAATATTTGAAATGCTTTATAATCAACATTTATAGCTTTATCGCCAACTTTTATCGCTTTATTGCCAAACTTTTTCACTAAGCAAATTTTGTTATTTGAAGTGCTTTTACGGCAAAAGTTAATACTTTATCGCCAACATTTATCGCTTTATCGCCAATTTTTTTCATTAAGCAAATTCTTTTTTTTTTTACGCCAAAAGTTAATACTTTATCGCCAAATTTTTATCACTAAAAAAATTTTATCTCTGAAATACTTTGCGACAAATATTATCGCTTTTACGCCAAAATTTAGCACTATTATGACAAAAAATTATCTCTAAATTGCCTTTATGCCAATTTATATCGCCAAACGTTTGCCACTACTATGGCAAAATCTTAATGTTTTCTTATTACACCACTTATTGCCGCTTTAAAGCCAAAATATATCATTATTTGGCTAACATTTTATTCCTAAATTGCTTTCACACCAAATTAAATTGCTTTATCGCCAATTTATTATGTGGAATTTTATTTTGCTAACTCACAAAAATGTATCGTTTAGACAAAGATAATAATCGCTGTTACTATAAAATTTCGCCAAAATTATTTGCTAATTCGCCAATTTTTTTCTTCTTTTTAATGTCAAAAAAATGAGTCATGTTCTTTACGAAGTCGAATTCGAATGATAAATTAATATTAACAAAAGAGAAAACACAAGAAGAAATCAGAGAATAACTTACATTTTATTGTGAATTGTCCTTCGTCTGTGGTGGAAACGAACGTTTTATTCCATCCGTGAAACCATAACAAATTTTGCGGATGCCAAATTTGTGCTCGCGCCGCCACGTGTACTCTGCCAGATAATTATCAAACCAAACTGTTCCATTTTAAATGAGAAACATGCAAAAATGGTTGCTGGAATACTATGAAAGAAACCATATCTGAATTATGAATGCATTAAAATAAATCCTCAAACTGTATCAGTTGTTTAAATTTTATATGTTTTGTAATTTAAGTTTTTTATAGCTTTTAATACATTATGTTTTCTAATAAAATATCTCTATTTTAAGCGATTGGTTTTTTTTTAGATGTTAGATTTAAATATATCCATTTTTGAGAATTTTTTAAATTTCAAATATATTTCAAAGAAATTTTTAGTTTTCTCAAGACTCCCTTTATCAAATTATCAAATTCTTACAATTATTTTCTACTTACAAGCCAATAAATCATTTATATTTTAAATGTTTCTTTTTTCTTTTTAAACTATTAGTACAAATACAATTAAGTATATTTACTGATTTACTATTAAATATATTTACAATTACTTGATAAAATTTACAAATAAATTTAAGTATATTAAGTATATTATTTGATCTCTTGTTACAAAAAATGAAATCTTAAAACAATTAACATTCCCTAGCTTTATAATAAAGCTAAGATAGGTTTCAACCGGATAAAAAAAGTCTCACATCGTAGAACACCAGCTAACCAGAAGCTTGGTTTTCTGCCTAGCTGCAGCAGAAGCTGCTTCTGATTGGCTACTATTCTACTAGGCAAGATTTTAGTATCGGGTTTAAAGAGATCTTTCAAAACAGGCCGAAACCCACCAAAAGTTCATTTAAATTTGTAAGAAGATAATAAAAATTATTGAAAATGTCATTCTGTATATTACGGTATTTCAAAACACACACACATATATATATATATATATATATTTTCCCACGTTTGAAAATTCCCTAAAAGGTATTTTCCTTAGTAACATTTCTACCTGTTCTACCATTTCTGTTTCTGCAAGTTCAAAATGTGAGTATTTGCCCCTTCGCTGACAGTTCAGCAGCTTTGGTTCAAGGAACTACTATCAGATTCGTGACAAGAACTCTTCAAAGCTTTCTTGACTGCCTTCAAGAGTGGCAAAATATAATAGCGACTCTCTGTCAAAACAGATAAAAGTAAATCCATCATTTTCAGAAAAGGTCATAGTAGGTTTCCATATATGCACGTATATATACGAGAGCATGATATATATTCCTGAATGACGATCCAATGGGTAAATCAAATCAAATATTTTGGCCTAATTCTTGACAGCAAATTAACATTCCAGAAACATCTCCACACTATAAAAATAAATGTGTGGACAAATTACGTCTTAGGTTGCCGTCAATAGGAAAACATTCTACTTTATCTTTACAAAACAAATTTCTTTATACAAAAAAAGTCCTTAGAATAATCCTGACTTACGGCTTAACTTGTATTTTGTTTCTATTTGTTTTCCGGCAATCCTCTTCAAAACAAATATTGATTAGCCCATAGATTAGAAGAAAAACGGGTAAGATATACAAATATATAGATGATTTTTTTTTTATATTATTAACATTATTATCCTTATTATTTAGTAGGAATAAAAGTTTAAAAGAGAAAAATGAGAGGTGATAAAAATAATTGAATAGGAAATCAAAATAGATGCAATCATTCATGTTATATATCTCTTTTGTATTTCTATCACTATTATTAATGAAAATTCTGAGTGTGCTTTTTAATCATGATTTTTTCCCTTATAAAATATTGTACAACATTACCATATTTAAAATCGTTATTTATACTAAGATAATAATAAGACAGCGATAGAAAGGCTAATTATTTTTACATAGATTTCTAATATAATACATGCATAGCATATCATTATAGGGCCATTGCTGCTCTTTTAAAGAAATTTTTATGCTTACGAATTTTATTTTCAAATTATGACCAACTTTATATCATTGGATTCAAACTGATGATTTTTAAAGCATTTTAATAACTTATTTATTAGTGTAAAGCAGCTACAGTGAAGATGTTAATATACTTGTACTAGTCCACGTTGTCCTCAATAATGCCTACTCTAGTGGACAGATGCACTCTAAGTCCCTTTCACACGAGAGACGAGAAAGACTGAAGTCAAACTAGCTAACAAATTATAAACGGTTTGTCACAACCCTCCGTGTGTGTCATGTGTCTCGACTGCACCTCCAACCAAAGTCGGTTTTTTCAGCACATCAAAGGGATTTTAATGGGCTCCATTTACGACCAGCTGCCACTGACAAACAGAAATAACGTAGTTGTTTCTCGCGATCAGACGGAGACCAACGGAGCAAGATCGCCACGAGGGCGGTGTTGTCACAGTTCCACTCTTACTATCGTTTAGAAGCCACTTTACACTACAACACCTCCTTCGTCATATTGATCGAATCAAAGTAAGTTCTCCTTTTGAAATACATATTTCATATGCTTCCAATACTCCGAATCTCTTTTTTCCGAATACATTAAATTTGCTTTCTTCTTCTTCTTTACTACTCTTCCTGGCAGATTTCAAAATATGAGACGTTTTCTTTTAAGGGTTGGGTTGTCAGTACTACGACCAATGCTCTACAGCAGGGGTTCTCAAACTACGGCCCGTGGGCCAATTCCGGCCTGTCAGTATCATCAATCCGGCCCGCGACAGCGAATAGCTTATTGTTGCTGTAATAAGTTGGATAAAAATACAGGGATTGGTGTAATACTCCAATTACTGCGATCTCGAAGTGAGTGGAATACACCAGAACTTTCTCGAACCAATAAGATTATTCATGAATGTTTAATTGTTACTGGGCTTTCGATACTACTAGCGTCATATGTTAGCGATAAAGGATATTACCTACCTATTTCCGCTTTTGACCACTAGATGTCGTCAAGTGTTACGGTCGTATCGATACATACAATTTTGTAGTAGCAAGCGTATGCTCGCTCAGTGCGCATACTCGACAACTAGTCTAGAAATTATAGATAATGGCAAAAAATTAAAACGGTTTTGGCCCTTGGTACTTACTTGAGTAAACAGTATGGCCCGAAGGCTGGAAAGTTTGGAGACCCCCTGCTCTACAGTAATATTGGACCGGGACCTACAGTTTAAAGTGGATTCCAAACGTGGCACCGCCGGGCTCGAATCGAAACCTGTGGCACCGCTGTCGCAAAACGCTAGTCACTCGGCCATCTAGTGGCCTCGCTATCAGGCCCCTAAATTTGTTTTCACATAATTCAATACTATACGAAACTTTTTTTAAATATTTCTGGTAGACGAAATTCAAAGTCTATGGCTCTTATACAAATGAATAATTTCTACTTTGTCAGTCGGCTATATGAATGAGTTATTCTTTGAACTGTTTTTGGACGTAACACTAGGACTAATGATATTTCATAAATTTTTTGCAATTATATTGTAACTTTTGTAACTGTTAATATTGGATTGGAATTTATTTTGAAGGCTGATTCACAACTTTATGATTTCCGAATTTTGATTTATTCCACATTCAAAAATGTTTTTTATAATGTCTTATGATGATGAAAAAAAAATGTTCAACATGTTGAAGACACTTGTGTCTTGAATATGATGAAAAAAAATAGAATTTTCATGCTGACAGTTTAATGATTTTATTAAAAGTATAAACTTTTTTTTAAATGCAAATTAATAATTAATTTGATAATTTTTAACGAAGTATGTTGACTCGTTGTTTAATCATATATATATTATAATTATATAAATAAATTCTTGATAGAAACAATTAAATATTCTAAAGAGACATTTTTATTTACTGTGACTTCCTTCAGAAAAAAATTTCTTCATTAATACTAAAAATTAGTGTGAAGCAGACAGATTAGATGTGATGTTAAATCACATGCAAAAACTTTTGTGAGATTTATTTAGGTTTAAATATATTCTTTCATGTTTTGAAGAAAAATATAAAAAGAATATTATACCTAATAAGCAATACAGTAATATTTCTAAAAGTTTTCAGTAATATTTCTAAAGTTCTTTTCTTGTTGAAATCATTTGAAATTTTGGTTAAAACCTAGAATCCTGTACCCTTTCTGTCAAACATATCGCCATCTTTGCCAAGTCGGTAAGTAAACAAACAAAATGTAGTATCATTGTAAAATGTTATTTCAAAAATTTATAGCCAAACAGTGCTATTACGCCAACATTAGCAGCCAAATAGCTATTACGTCAAAGTTTATTCCAGAAAAGGCTTTGAAGCCAAAGTTTATCGCTTTAACGCCAAATATTATCACTATCGTGCCATAATTTTAATATTTAAAATGCTTTATAATAAACCTTTATCTCTTCATCGCCAACATTTATCGCTTTGTTGTAAAACTTTTTCACTGAGCAAATTTTGTTATTTGAAGGGCTTTTACGCCAAAAGTTAATACTTTATCGCCAACATATATCGCTTCATTGCCAAATTTTTCATTAAGCAAATTCTTTTTTGCTTTTACGCCAAAAGTTAATGCTTTATCGCCAAATTTTTATCACTAAAAAAATTTTATCTCTGAATACTTTGCGACAAATATTATTGCTTTTACGCCAAAATTTAGCACTATTATGACAAAAAAATTATCTCTAAATTGCTTTTACGCCAATTTATATCGCCAAAAAGTTTACCACTATTATGCCAAAATCTTAATGTTTTCTTTTACGCCACTTATTGCCGCTTTAAAGCCAAAATATATCAATATTTTGCCAACATTTTATTCCTAAATTGCTTTCACACCAAAATAACTCGCTTTATCGCCAATTTATTATGTGGAATTTTATTTTGCTAACTCACAAAAATGTATCGTTTAGACAAAGATAATAATCGCTGTTACTATAAAATTTCTCCAAAATTATTCGCTAATTCGCAATTTTTTTCTTTTTAATGTCAAAAAATGAGTCATATTCTTTACGAAGTCGAAATCGAATGATAAATTAATATTAACAAAAGAGAAAAAACAAGAAGAAATCAGAGAATAACTTACTTTTATTGTGGTATGTCCTTCGTTTGTGGTGGAAACGAACGTTTTATTCCATCGATGAAATCATAACAAATTTTGCGGATGTCAAATTTGGACTTGCGCAACCACGTCTGCCAGATAACTATCAAATCAAACTGTTCGGGCCACATTATATTATTATTATTAATTTATTTTAATTTTTAAAAATTTAAATTGTAACGTTAACTAACGTTCTTAAAAGCTAAATCTTCAAATATTCCGTGCAAATTCTAATTACGGTTGCCACAAAATTCTAATTAAACGAACATCTTTAAAAAGGAAATTAATTATTTAAGAATAAAATATAAATTATTAATACATTAAAAAATCGTTTGGTTAAAATCTAGAATACTGTACCCCCTGAGGAAGTCGCCAACCTTGCAACCCTGAATATTTCGCTAATTTCTTTTAGGGTTGCAATACTATAATTAGAGGAATTCGTATTGACTATTTCTTGTTATTGTGATTATATTATTATTTGCAGAATTCTTATTTGCAGTAAATAAGAACAGAAATATATATTGTTTTAAATAAGTATTCCAATAAATTATTGATTATTCAAACTTATTCTTACAACGTACGTCGGTCACTATTCAGAATATAAACAATTTTTATGAAGTTGCCACTCAGGAAAGTAAGAACCAAACAAGAAAAAAGATTTTTTTATTTATTAATAACTTATATTTTATTCTTAAATAATTAATTTCCTTTTAAAGATGTTCGTTTTGTTAAAATTTTGTGGCAATCGTAATTAGAATTCGCTCGGAATATTTGAAGCTTTAGCTTTTTAGAACTTTACAATTTAAATTTTTAATAATTAAAATAAATTAATTAATAAAATAATGTGTCCGGAACATTTGATAATTATCTGGCAGAGTGCATGTGGCGGCGCCAGCACAAATGTGACATCTAAAAATATTTTATGATTTTACCGATGGAATAAATATTTTGTTTCCACCACAGAGGAAGGATATACCACAATAAAAGCTAAGTTATTCTCTAGTTTTTCTTCTCTTTTATCTTTTATTAATATTAATTTATCATTCGAATTCGGCTTCGTAAGGAACATGACTTATTTTTGACATTACAGGAAAAATTGGCGAATTAGCGAATAAGTTTGGCGAAATTTTATCAATTAACAGCGATTATTATCTTTGTTTAAACGATACATTTTTGTGACTTAGCAAAATAAAATTCCACATAATAATTTGGCGATAAAGCGATTTAATTTGGTGTGAAAGCAATTTAGGAATAAAATGTTGGCAAAATAATTATATTTTTGGCGTTAAAGCGGCAATATGCGGCGTAAAAGAAAAACATTAAAAAGTTGACATAATAATTGACATAAAATTTGGCGATAAAGATATATAATTGGCGTAAAGGCATTTTAGATATAATTTTTTTGGCATAATAGCGCTAAATTTTGGCGTAAAAGCGGTATCATTTGGCGCAAAAAGTATTAAAGAGATAATTTTGTTGATAAAAATTTTGTAAAGTGATAAATATTGGCGATAAAGCATTAACTTTTATGTTAAAAGCACCTCAAAAAACAAGATTCAGTTAGTGAAAAATTTGGCTGTAAAGCAATAAATATTGGCGATAAAGCATTTTTTCGGCTTAAAAAGATTATATAACAAAATTTGCTAGTGAAAAATGGCTATAAAGCGATAAATGTTGGCGATAAAGCTTTTTAATTTTGCATTTCGAGGATTAAAATTTTGGCACGATAGTGATAATATTTGGCGTTAAGCGATAAACTTTGGCTTCAAAGCCTTTTCAGGAATAAACTTTGACGTAATTGGTAAAAGCACTGTTTGGCTATAAATACATTTTGGCGAAATAACATTTTACAATGACAAAATTCTTCGGCAACCATTTTGTCTGTTTACTTGTCGATTTGGCATCCAGTAAAAATTTTGGCGTAATATCATTTTACCGCTCAAACTACCTGGCCCATTCATTTTCTATGCTTACTTACCGACTTGACAACTTGGCGATGTGTTTGGCCAAAGGGTACAGGATCCTAGATTTAAAAATCGTTTTTCTTGTTTGTTTCTTATTTTCCTGTAATGGCAATATCATAAAATTGTTTGTGTTCTGTATCATCGACAGACATATAATATAAATAAGAATAAGCTCGGAATTATAAATAATTTATCAAATACTTATTTAAAGACTATATATATTTCTGTTTATTGACTGCAAATAAAAATTCTGCAAATAATTATCGAAATAGCAATAAAATAGTTATTAAATTGTTTTGGAAAAATGAAACTAAAATTCCTCTAATTACAGTATTGCATTTTAAAAAACTGGCGAAAAATTGGCAATTTCTCCGGGGGTACAGTATCTAGATTTTAACCCAAAATTTTAAATTGTTTCTGTTTCTTGGAACATAAAGAAATTACAAATTTGCGAAAAATTTTGTGAATAAAACATTGTATAACTTTATGTTTATTTTGTTAGAAATTAAACAAGGTAAATTTTTGTAAAAATATAAATAAGCATAAATTATAATTTACTAATTAAATTTACTAACTTATTAAATTTTCAAGTATTAAAATTTTAAATTGTACTGCATTTCTTAATATTCCCATTTTCAAGTAATAAAAATCTTACGAACGTGGCTAATGCAATGAAATATTCATTCAGAATTAATGATATTCATTTAATACCTTACAATGATCGGTTTCAAAACATTTATTATAAATCCCATTAAAAATAAAAATTTTCATTATCAGAGCACCAATCTAAATTATTTTTTCCCATTTATTTGTTTCCAAATCAAATGTCATTGTTGTTTATTTTTTGTAATTTGCATTATTCAATTGTTAAGTTATTTACTCTACATTCAATTTTGGAAAAAAAATAACAAAAGAGTAAATTTTCCTAGAAAATTCTCAATAATGTTTCTTAAACATACCGGATGGTTAAAAAAATTTTTTGTGTGTAATGCCAAAAAAAGTAAATACAAATGAAAATATTTTTTTAATTTTAACTAACATAAAATTTAATTCTAAAAGCATTCATTTTTAAACAGCGATTTAGAAACTCAACTTTTGCATCAGATATTTTACATGTATTATCAACAGCTAAAAGAAAACAAACTATGGTTATCTGGTGTTATTTAAACTCAAAATGATTCGATTCGTGGTCGAAAAGCCTCTAAAACATCTCGAACTTGACTTTCAATTTATATTTTGTTATCACTTATTATTGCTTATTCAGAATTTGAACTCCGGATGAAGAACGAAGTATAGCTTTATTCATATAAACATGTATATTTTTTGTGTCTTAATTTCTTGTTTATTTTTCGCCGGTGCAGTGACTGCAGAGAAATATGAATATCTAGAAGGCTATATTGATCAAACTATTGATCATTTCAATTTCGTGGCTCATGGTAACCAGACTTATAAGCAGCGATATCTCTATAATGGTATGTAAATAACTAGAACTCAGACGTTTTATACATTATTTTTAAAATTTAAAATTCTGTTCTAGTTTTTTACAATGATTACTGGAATTCGTTATTCAACTCAAGGACAAAAGAAGCACATAATTAAACTGCTCCTTTGTGATTATAATTATACTGACTTACATGAAATGTTTTTCTGTTTTTATTAAATTTATTAAATAAGCTAGATAAGTAATTTTTTTAAAAACTATTCCTTTTTAAATTTTTTGCTTTTCAAATCGCCTAATAATTATGAAATATTTTTCTGCGAAATATTCTGTTTTATTAATAATTGATTTAATCAGTTTCTTCAAAAATAAGCTGTGAGTAACTTTGAAGAATATGAGAATATTGAATCTAGAATATGAGAATATGATAACTAAGTAAAAGCATTCAGTGTATATATACAGCCTTCTTCTTAATGTTATTAGCCATTCAGACTTATATACTGTAACAAATTGCCTTATATACATTTTACTCTATGTACGTACTGTAGGGTTATATACAAGCTTTTAAATTAATTTAATGATATTTTAATCATTGAACTGGTGAATTTAGATAAAACATTTATTTTGGCAGAATAATTTCCTTTAATTTAAAGGTTGTTTTTATTATTTTTATGTGCAGTCTATCGTCTTTAAACCATCATCCATATTCTTTATGCTTCGCTATAAAAGATGGAGATTTAAAATGAACATTTTCTTAAATATAAAAATTTGTTAAACAGTCACATTTTATTGCTGAAACTTGAAGATGGCGATTTAACAAATGTCAATTTTACTAATTACTTTAAATCTCCTTTTTTTAATTATATTTTAATAAATATTCTAAACGTGAAGATAAAATTAATAACAATAACTTTTCTTCAAATGAAACTTTTGATATTAATTCAAATATTTTAATTCAATTAACAGATATGCTTGGTGGGACAAAAATGGTGGTCCCATTTTCTTCTATGCTGGAAATGAAGGAGACATCGTCGATTTGTGGAACAATAATGGATTTGTTATAAAGGCTGCTAAAACATTCCGAGCTTTAGTTGTATTTGTTCGAAAGAATAATAAGTCAAGGTTTTCTTTGCAGTAAAATCTATATAGTGATGTGTTAAATTTGTTCTTTATTATTTATCAAAATACATAAATAAACATAATACATAAATCTGTTAGTTCTATCAAAGACAAATATATGAAAAAAATCTGACACTAAAGAAATATTAAAAATTATTTTTTTAGTTAACACAATTATCCCTCAATTTTTTTATCCTGGCGGTGGCATGGATGCTTGCTAATGGTTCGGAATCCACGTTAAACTTTTCCCGGTCTAATTAGACCAAAATGTATAAACGACCATAGAGCGACAAATTATCCCCAAACCCTCAATATATCGAATTATTGAGAACACTGAAATCACTGCATATCGTTTAATCTAGGTTCAAAAGTTAATTAAAATTTTAACAATGATCACTTGGTATTATTTAATGAACCAAAGATACAATTTTAATTTTCGAAACTACGAATTTAGAATAACTCTTTCTTGCACCTAATATACATTAAATTCTTATTATATTAGCATTAAAAATATCTAAGTTAAAAAAAAAATTTCTAAAAAAAAAAAAAAAAGTATAAAAATATCCCAATGCGTATGATAATGGACCAATTTATAACAAGAGGCTACTTTTATTATAATTATGCAATTTTATAATATACTGCCTATAAAAAAATCTTATGTAAATAAATATAAAATTGGAATAATTTGCTTCCATTAACTTATTCAAATTTGATTACTCATGATTTAACAAATCAACAGATATTACTAGTAAACTATACTTGACTTAAAACTTTTAACATCTTTTAACTTTTAAACTAAACTATGCTTATACAGCTTTTAAACTATACTGAAACTAATCTACATTGAACTCATTGAAATCCTTGAAGAATGTAAAGATCCATCAACATCTTGTAGAATGTAAAATGATTTTATTTACCATGTATACCTGCATTACCTACTTTTTAAAGGATCAAAAGATCTTAAAATATTTTGAGGACCACTGGTTAATGTTACTCCTACTAATTTTTTAAAGAAAATGAAAATGAATTCCTAGAACTTCTTCTGTAATTATTTGTTGTTTTTTAACTGGATTCAAATATAATATTATTCTTGAAAATTTTTTTAATGACTTCATAAAAGCAGATTTTTGAATTAAAATAAAACGGTATTGTGTAGAATGTTGGTATTACCAACGTAAGTAATTATTTTTAAATGAAAAAACAAAATCAATAAATTATTTTTTTAGCATTTGAGTTTTTTTCCAATTAATTTTCTGACTATGAAATATTCTTTCAGAGATACTATGGAAAGTCTTTTGCCATTCGGCAATGACAGCTTTAAGGGAGACAATATCGGTCTTTTGAATATCGACCAAGCTTTATCTGAAATACGCTTTCTTCATAAAAAAGATTGAAGAAGGCACACGGAGTGGAAAAGAGCCCTGTCATTGATTTTGGAGGTGGTACGCCTTTTTTGATAATTAAAAATCATTAAAAATTTAACTTGGCCGATGAAGAATAAGGTTTAATTCTTTATATCTAGAGTCACCAATTAAAATTTGCTTAGCTAATCAAAACTCAAAGAAGAAGAACATCTTTAATAAAACCACCAAATGTGCCGTCTTATAAACTTCAATGATTAGATATGTACTAAAGACTAATTGAGCTTCTTCTACTAAGGAACTTTTTCACCGCCCCCTTGACACGCTTTTCTGTGAATGTAACGTTTTATTTTTTACTTCACATAAAAATGTTGTTTTCAAATGTCAGACAACCTGAGATCAATTACTAATAGAAGGACAAATATATAGCACATGCAAAGCTACTCAGGGATTTCCCCCAACCCATCCAGTTTTAAGCTCTGAATGTGCACCACAATTTGAAAGAACACTTCTCGAGTATCACCTGGGCCATTCGTTTCTTCCTGGCACTCAAATGGAGAACTTTTTTACCTACAGGTTTAATGTTTTTCATCCCGGCAAATATGCGAGGGCACTATTGGTTCTAGTTCATCTGTTGTCTTTCAAACGAAGTTCTCGCAATTCGAAAATCCAGTGCGCTTTCTACTTAGCCTCTTCAGGCTTTTATATAAATGATAATGTTTCTTTTCCGTTTTTAAGTAAAAGAACAAAAATGTATAAAAATTAATTTGTCAAATAAGAGTAACTTTTTATTTATCAACATTTTTTTAATGGAATCAAATTACAACTCAGAACTTTTTGTAAATCAAATTATTAATTCGTTATGATCAAAATTAAATCGACAAAACCTCATGGGATTCAAATTACCTTCAATTTTTATTCGGGATATTTCTGATTTTCAGCCATTTTATTTAATATTGCTATTCGACAATTAAATTAATAAACATAAACGAATTTTAAAATAATTCGAATCT
Source organism: Caerostris extrusa (assembly GCA_021605095.1). Classification (NCBI taxonomy): domain Eukaryota; kingdom Metazoa; phylum Arthropoda; class Arachnida; order Araneae; family Araneidae; genus Caerostris; species Caerostris extrusa. The sequence continues at coordinate 12,325 of BPLR01008668.1, read as the reverse complement.
ATGATTGGACAAATATATATATTTTCGATTCGAAATTATAATTCAATTATTTATAGATTCGATTATTATTCGATTCTAATTATCATTGGATAAAATAAGAGGAAGAACTCTCACAAACTTGAAATGCCATTTGAAAAGATTAAGGAACTCGATATCTAAGAAGTACTATTGCATCTTGGATAAAGAATTTATAAATAGTTAGTCAATAACCTTGATGTCATAATGTTTTTGTATCCAAGTCTCTTTTTTGAAAGAGTGCAAACAAACGAAGTAAAAAAAAATTTTTTGAATTATTTGTTATTTGCAAGATTAGAAAAACTGAAACAATCTATTTTACCAGAGATTTGATAAAAATAACATGGAATAGATAAGATAAAAAAAACACGTAATTCAATATTATTCCCTATCTTAATTTTAAATAGTGAACCTTTGGAAATAAAATTAAATAATTATATTATAAAGAAAAGATACTATTCATTAACTTAATAAAATACAATTTTTTAAAATATAAAATTTGTAAATTTAATATTAAAAACCACTTCATATATGAAAATTATAATGAATAAATAGTAATAAATAACAATTTTTCTAATGACTGCTATAAATTCAATTCCATTTCTCAGAAAATGTAAAAAAAAAGGGATCCTGTTTTTATTTGTTTAATACAACTTAAAATGATAATCTATACATAAACACATTTCAGAATTTAATTTTATATAAATTATAATTCTAAGAAAAGAAAAAAAATTAATTTATTACATTATATTTCAAAATATGCATTTATTTAAAATTTCATTCATTAAAACTAAATAAAATTTAACAAAAGATAATTTTTAATTTTAAAAATTAATATTTAGGTTTAATAACATAAATATAATTAATGTAAATAATTTTTATATGAAAATATGATAGATAAATGGATGCTTATAAATAAATTAAAATATGATTTAAGAAATAAAAAAAAATTATTTTTATAATTTCTGTTATAATAGTTCTATTTTTCTGTTACAATAATGGACAGCCCAGCTATAAATAATTTTTTTGTACTTAAGCAACATATATTTTATTATTTCCACAATGCTTATAAATATTTAGTGAATAATTTATTCAAGATCGGAATCGACCTTAAGCCGTAGGTCCGGTTTAATATGACGGTTGGGGTAGTGCTGTCAACCCTACACCGTAAAAAAAAATTCTCTTGTTTAGAAATCTACTAGCAAGCAGACGACCTTGGTCCACCAAGGGGCTGCTGCTACAATGAAGAAGATATGTATTTATTTAAAATTATGTCTCTAAATTTGTTTAAATTATTTTTAAGGCACTTTAAAATATAAAACAGACACGATTAGCCATAAAAAAGTGATTGATTGTTCCATATTCTTATGAAAATTACTTTTCATTTCTTCGATTTCATAACATGGGATTTTAAAAAAGTACAGTTTATTGTGAAGTAAATATTAAAAGAAGTGATTTATATGATATATGAAGTGATGCTTAAAATATTATTTGCAGGGTATTTTTCATTGCCATAACCTGAAAAACTGGAAACGCAAATAATAAGAATGTTAACATTTGTAATTCCATGCAGTTAAAAAAATTCAGTTCAACTCAAGCTCTATCCTGTAAAAGAAAGAATATTCTGTGGAATCCATTCAAGTTTATGGATTTAGAAAAGACGATAGTTAGGATTTAAAGAAACGATAGTGTTGTTTTTCTATATTAAACGATAGTTTTGTTTTAATTTAAAAATCATTTAATACACGCAAATGTAAAATAAAAACCCATAATATTTACATAATACTAAATTGTCAAATTGTCTTAATAACGACAAAAATTGCTCTTCCAGTTATGGTGGTATACTGGTCACTTACATGCGTTTCAAATATCCCAATATCATACAAGGTTCTGTAGCTGCCAGCGCACCTATTTATCAGACTGCCGGCAAAGTATCGGGTGACATATTCTTTCAAGTCATCACCAAAGTAAGTAAAAATAAGTGATATAATTCACTTTTTTTTTCACTATATTGCAGAAAAATCAACACAGTTGAAATTTTCACTGGTGCCATCTGTTATAAATATTACGTTGTTACTTACTTATTTTTTCATTTTTCAAAGTAAAATTAACTCAATTCGAGCAATGAATTTAGTTTAATTATTTTAAGCAGAATTTAGTAACGAACTATTTCATTACTTTTGTTTTACGTCTGAATTCTATTAAATAATTGGCATTTGCGAGATATGGGACACACTCTTGAAAGTAGGAACATTAAGTTATTTCTTGTAACCATAAAAGTATGATTAATATCTTTAATTGTAAATAATTAATGTGATGAAAATATTTCGAAATCCAAAGAACTTTTTTTCTTTACTTTATCCTATTTCTATCTATATATCTCTATATACATATGCCTAGATAGATAGAATTTATATATAAAATTTCTTATTATTAATATATATCTATAATTATTTAATATATATGTATATATATATACTTATAACATAAAATGGTTCATCAGCCGTTTTTAAATAAAAACACTGACTGTTAATCATTTTTTCTTTATAAACGGAATCAAGTTTGAATTTTCTTTAAACAATGAGATTCTTATTTTCTATACAGTCTTAATTATTGACCAATAGTAATAATAAAAAGAAATTTTCTCATACTTTAAAAGTGATGAAATTTTTTTAATTATTTGCAATTAAAAATAGTTGCCCAAAAAATAGAAAATCCCCTATCAATCTGTCAGATTTTAATATTTAAGACGGCCGAAAGACAAAATTGTATTAAAATAAAAAAAAAACTTACATTAATTTTATACATTATTTTTTTTTAAAAACCGGTTAAATACCGATTTAAATTTTGCAATAATATTTTTGTCTTAAGATCGAATTAATAAACTTCTTCGTGATTCTCTAAATACTTCAATTTAATAAAAACTTTCTTTACAAATAATTTTTAAATAAAAAGAAAAAAAGACGAAATATAAACATTCTTGTTTAACCTGTCTGAAAAAAATAATATTATGTAGATAAAAAAATAAAAATATTTATTGAAGAATTTCCCAATCTTATATCTTATATTTAATCCTTTATCTTATATCTTATCTTATATTTTCTAGAAGCTATTTTTAACTTTGATACCATGATGATAAAATTTATCGCAAAAAGAATTATCGGGGAAAATATACACAAAGAAATAAAAATTTTTGTTTTTATATTATCATGCATTTGTTATGTTCTATAAAATTATCCTTTAAAATTCCCTCGAAAACTAAAAAATTATTTTTTTTTGTAGAATTTCAAAAAAGTTTTTCATTTTTTTTTTTGTTATACGTTATTTCACACCGTGCCACAGTTTATTAATAACATATTATGATACCAATTCTATACAAGAAAAGTATTATAAATATTCTTAGAAAAGTTAGAAAAATAATATTTTAGTAAAGACTTAACCTAACCACAGTTATTTTCGTTCATAAATAATCCCAGTATTCCCCAATTTTTCCCTTTTTTTTTTTAAACTGAGTCCTTTATTTACATGACAGCAACTATATAATATAAACAAAGAGTAGATAAAAGCAGGTGTGAAAGAATTCCATAAATATATTTCAATGACAGTGATGAACAATATTTGTATTCCTTAATTGTTTAGCTACTAAATAAATAAGAACACATCTTCATAAAATATTGGATTGATGTAACTTAGTGTGTCATTTCTTTTTGTTTATAACTTAACCCGTACACCAAGTACCACGGTTTTATTCATAACGTATTATTCCCAATTACATAAAAAAAAAAAGTATTGTAAATCTTCTTTGAAAAGTTAGAAAAATATTTATAGTAAAACTAACCTTAAAAAATTATTTACGTCGACAAATAGTCCAGTATTCCAAATTTTTTTCACACTACAATCTAAAATAAACAAAGATCAGACAAAAGCATAAGCGAAAAAATGCATCTGTTGTCGCAAACATTTCTCAATGTATAATATTATGTTTGTATAATATTATGTTTCTTAGTTGCTTATTTAATGCATGAATAAGAGCGCAAAAATCTTCATAAAAGATTGGATTGATATAATTTACGATATCAATTCTTTTTATTTATAATTCTACCAGTCCGTAGATTAGTCAGATTGTTAAGAAATAATTGAATGAAATTTGTATGAATTTATGTATTGGAGGATGAATTTATGTATTGGAGGATGTATTGATGTTTTATTTATTTTTTAATGCTTTCCACAAGGCGTAGTTATTATGTTAGATAATCATATATGATGCTTAATATTTTATTGCCTATTATATAAATACTTTTTATGACACAAGCTAAATAATTTCTTCAATGAATCGCATTTTTTTCAAATGACAACAGGATTTTCATAACGTGTCGCCCGATTGTGAAGGACGAGTTCGCTCAGCATTTGCTCAACTCAATAACTGGGCATCTTTAGGACCACAAGGTAAAAAACATTTCTAAATTGCTTCATTTCCCCTTTTCATGTATTAAACTAAGCAATTTTAAAGCAAAAGAATTCGTGTATTGTTTATTCAAGGTATTTAGGACATTAAAAATTTCATTCACAAATTGAAGGATAAGAGGAATATACACTGTACAAAAGTCATGGATAAACATATCGTGTCGGCCCTCCTTTCGCCCAGCGAAGTGCAGCAACTCGACGTGGCATGGACTCAACAAGTCGTTGGAAGTCTTCTGCAGGAATATTGAGCCATGCTGTCTCGATAGACGTCCATAATTGTGAAAGCGTTGATGGTGCTTTTGGGCACGAACAGACCTCTCGATGATGTCCCATAAATGCTCGATGGGATTCATGTCGGGCGATCTAGGTGGCCAGATCATTCGTTGGAATTGTCAGAATGTTCTTCAAACCAATCGCGAACAGTTGTGGCCCGGTGACATGGCGCATTGTCATCCATAAAAATCCCATCGTTGTTTGGGTACATGAAGTCCATGAATGGCTGCAAGTTATCTCCAAGTAGCTGAACATAAGCATTTCCAGTCAATGTTCGGTCCAGTCGCACCAGAGGACCAAGTCCATTCCATGAAAAAACAGCCCACACCATTATGGAGCCACCACCAGCTTGAACAGTGCCTTGCTGACAGTTTGGGTCCATGGCTTCGTGGGGTCTGCGCCACACTCGAACCCCTACCATCAGTTCTTACCAACTGAAATCGTGACTCATCGGACCAGGCCACGGTTTTCCATTCATCTAGGGACCAACCGATATGCTCACGTGCCCACGAGAGTCGCTGCAAGCGATGTCGTTCTGTCAGTAAAGGCACTCGAGTCGGTCTTCTGCTGGAATAGCCCAAGCCTCCCGCACAGTTCTAACAAACAAGTCCCTTGTACGTCCCACATTGATTTCTGCGGTTATTTGACGCAGTGTTGCTTGTCTGTTAGGTTTACGACTCTTTGCAGACGTCGCCGGTCTCGGTCGTTAAGTGCAGGCGGTCGATCCCTGCGCTGTCCATGGTGGGATGTTATGCCTGAAATTTCATACTCTCGGCACACTCTTGACACAGTGGATCTGGTAATGTTGAATTCCCTAACGATTTCCGAAATGGCATGACTCATGCGTCTAGCTCCAACTAACATTCTGCGTTCAAAGTCTGGTAATTCCCGTCGTGCGGTCATCATCACGTCAAAACCTCTTCACATGAATAACTTGAACAGAAATGAAAGCACTGCGCATTTATACCTGTTCTACGCGATGCTACTGCCATCTGAAAATTTGCATATTGCTATCCCATGACTTTTGTCACTTCAGTGTATGTAATAATAAACATATACATGAATTTCGTAATAAATTGTGTTCGATATTCTATATATCTGCCATTCTGCATCTAGAATGCTAACTCCTCTTTGATAAATTTTAATTATTATGAGAAACTAACTTGGTCTACTAACACGCAATTAGAGCACCATTAGGGCACCATATATATATACACAGTCAGTCACATCAATGTGATCACTTGTCAAAAGCAAGAATATACACTCTTGTATATTCTGGCTTTAAGTGGAGTGTGGAATGTGGTATTAAGTGAAATTCTTTATATACCTCCACTGTAATGTGCAGCCACCTGCCTTTTTGTGATTGGTTATTTCAGTTGATATATATATATATATATATATAGTGGTAATGTGCAAGCAGGCCTTCCCAAATTTCGTTTATCTAGCACAACTCCTTCTTGGTGTTGGGATTTCATTTTCATTCCTCATTTCATATCATAATGATGAATGATGAATTTTCATATTGCCACTATGAACCTGAAAATCACCTATGTTTTATGTTTTGTAATGTAAGTTTAGTAAATGTAAGTTTTACAAGCCTTATTTATCTTCTGAATTAGATGTAGATTTTAACAATTTTGTAAAAGAAGTACTATGTAGAACTATTTTTTTTTCTATTTCCTCTCTATGGCTCTATTAGTACTTCTATCAAATATCATGCCATTCCGGTTGCTAAATAGAGCTGAAGATGACTCTATGTAAATTTAATTACGGCCATACTGTATTTGTTATGTTTGATATGTAAATTTTTATACGAATACAGACACAACAATAGAGAGTTTTTGTATACTGTATTTTTAAAAATACGATATTTTTTTCTCCCTAGCGCGCATACTCATAGAAAAACATTATTACAGATACGCATGTGCAATTTCCTATGAGCATGCGCTCTGGGAAAAAAAAAATACCGTATTTTAAAATACATATGCTAAAACTCTCTAATATGTGGATCTTAGGTAGTTTTATCAGTGCAGTACTAGGTTAATGGTGATAAGCATACGAGAATAATGTTATTATTAAATTTACGAAAAATTCTATATAAATTACTAAAGAAAGCCTTAAAAATTAATCTACTCTTCCATTAGTATCTCTTTTATAGAAATATTTGATTAAACTTTGTTATATTAAATAACAAATTTAAGTATTTCAAAAAATGATTTAAAAATTGTTTGATTTTTAAAACTTCCAATATTTAAAGCACATTAAAAGAAGATACAACATATGACTATTGATTAGAAGTACGTTTGCTTTTAATACTAACTATATTAATGCTAAAATAATTTTTAATGTATCAAAATCTTTAAGAAACGGGTTAGAATAATCCCACTATACACCATGCATGTCGTAAAGGCGACTAAAAGGGGTACCCAATGCCCGGGGATATAACCGGATGGGGTAAAGTCAGATTTATCCCTTTGGGTGACCCATGCCTTTGCGCCAAAGAAGGATAAAAAGAAGCTGCAATTTTTACCCTTTATCATGACTCGTCAGTTTTCTCAAGGGTTCATTTGCTTGGTTTAGACGTTGTCGATCAAGTGGGATAAGAAACAACAACAACAGAAACGGATAAAATATAATTTTATCTATTAATTTAAGCAAAACATGTATATAGGAGAATATTAGTTAAATAAGTTTTCAAAATCTCAGGATTTATAATCATACGTTTTTAAAATTTTTTTAACTTAATTCTACTTTATTTCAATATTCCACATTATGAATATTTATTAAAAAATTAAGAATTATTTTCAGCACTTTTAAAATTGATAAATGTCGATAAATTTATCAAATTGTAGAATTCACTAACATCATTTTATCTTAATTGAATTTAAATTTATTTGATTTGTAAAATAACTTTTTGTTATATCACGCCTTTTAAAATGTTGCAGGTTACGCACAGATCTCACAGGCTTTCCAACTGTGCAATCCTTTGAAATCCAACCAGGATTACGATCACTTTTTACGATGGATACGAAACGCTTTCGTTGAAGCTGCCATGGGCGATTTTCCTTATCCATCCGATGGATTGCCAGCTTTTCAGTCAAAGTAATTATTCCCTCGTTTGCTTCTAACCAGACTTTTATGAAGTATTATACATCGAAATAATATTTAAATAGCTTTTATAATCATCTGTTCTTTGAATTGTTTGCTAATGAAATTCATCAAGTAAAATGCTTACATTCTCTAAAAGCACATGCAATGCACTCTATATAAAGAGAAATGTTAAATAATGTAGCCTTAGCAATGTATAATATTGTACTATGTAGGTCAATGCAGGTCCTCAATATCAAGATGCAAGATGCTGTGTCGAAAATAATGTTAATTTCTTTATTAAAGGTGATGTGCAATCTTCTGCAATCAGCACTTACTCCAGTGGAGGGTCTAAGGCAAGCTACAGCTTTGAACTATAATATATCACAAACTTTGAATTGCTTTGATATCTATAAAGAGTTCAAGTATTGTGCCGATCCAACTGGATGTGGTCTAGGATTTAACGCCATAGCATGGGATTATCAGGTAATGCCTATTTATTATTTTATATAATTGAAACAGTTAACTATACTTTGATGTCTATACTAAAAATATGAAATTTAACTATGTTTTTGTAAATAGAAGTATTTTATGCCTTTAAATGGATAATCTTCCATTATAAACTTAATACATTTTTTTTTATTATTAAAACAGGGCATTTACATATAAGATATTGCATGTAAGATATTATATGTAAGATATTTGTAAACAATTGCAATTTTTAAAAGTCATTAATATTTATAGAAAATAAGGATGCGCTATAATATTTCCAACTGCTTTAAATACTTATACAACAAATAATTTTACAATAAGTTATCATTATATAACAGTGTCCAAAAAAAGTAAAACCAATTTTCAATTTAAAATTCCCGGGGCTTATAGAATTTCAATGTTTTTTGTTTTTGGGTTGCTGGCACTGTCCTTGACATCTGTGTAAAATTTGACGTCAAAATATTCATTAGTGTTTGAGTTATGCTTGGCTTTGTGAAACGCTAAAACTGATTCTGGCGATTTTGAAATGTCTGAACTAATTGGACAAAGAACTTGCATTAAATTTTTTTTGTGGGAAAAAAAAAAAAGGGGACATAAGTGCATTGTGTCTGGAGGGGATTACTCTGAAGGCGATGAAATAAATTTGGAAGAATAAATAAGGAGTTTTTGAAAAATATATAATTGGCCTTAATTTTTGGGCACAGTAGTAGATACTAGCTCATTAAGAAATAAAAATCATACAAAATACTAGAAATATAGAGAGAAACACAAAACTTCAGGCACCATGTTTTTCAATATGCAAAGGTTATAATAAGGTATTTCCATAAGGTATTTTTTTCAAAACAATTTTATTAGATATTCTGAAAAACAATGCCATCAAATGATCGAGTTATTTTCCATTCCATTTAATTTCGTTTGTTATTTGAAGGCATGTACAGAGATTAATCTAGAAGGAAGCACAGATGGTGTCAAAGATATGTTCCCAGTACTGCCATTTACTGCGGCCATGAGAGACGAGTACTGCTACAAGACATACAAAGTACTTCCAAGGAGAGACTATATGGACGTTCAGTATTGGGGTGCAGGTAATAAATTTTTAAAATTAAGCATTATTTCATCAAAAAGAAATTTTTTTCTTTGCGACTTTCATGCCATGAAACATTGTAAAAAAAAAATTATTTTCTAATATTACTATTTAAAATCTAAATGTTACTGAAATGGTTAAAATAACTTATCATAAATACATCCAGTAAAACGCATTTTTAATTATAATTCTCTTCCAATCATTTACTTCAAGAAAGAACTATTTAAAAAAATTAGCACAATACTTCAACAAAAATTTAAATTCAAATTTTTTTCATAAATTCAATATTTGTTTAATTAGCAGGAAAAAAAATATCTCAAAAATAATTGTCGTATTATGTCAGAACAGGAACAATTTGCTGACTTTTTTAAATAATTTTTTAATAACTTATTATACAATTATTTTTTGAAATTTTTATTTTCAATTCTTTTCCAATGTTTAATTTTCGAATATATATGTGAAAAATTTTATAACTTACTCTTAAATACCGTAGTAAATTTTGAAAGACCCGATTTAACATAGATGAGTACGAATTAAAAGATTGAACGTCATGTCTGTTTAAAGAGCATAGATATAAAGAGATCAACAAGGATCTTAAACTAATGTGAATAAATTATTTGTTAACGAGTAAAAATTCAAAAGTTATTGAAAATGTGGTTCATATACTTACATCACAATGTGTCTATGCATTGCTCTTAGTCAAAATTCTTACTTCGAAAATCAAAATAAGGAAGTTCTCTAAATTTATGCATAAAAAGAAAAAAAGAGTTATCTGTCAGTTAAATTAAGTACTTGAAGTTATCGCATAAGTTTCAGTGATTCCACATTTTGTTATTCTGTTTATTTTTACATTCTGTAAAAGTACATAAGAAACTGAAAATATTGTTCTCGGCATAAAATACCTTGTTAAAATATTTTTAAATAATATAAACAGTTGAGGTATTTTTATTTCTGAAATCTACGTGTAAAAGCTTTATAATATCGAAATAATGTTTTCACACATTCTAATTGTATTTGTTTACTTACAGATATATCGTCTGCATCCAATATTGTGTTTAGCAACGGAAACTTAGATCCATGGGCCCCTGGTGGTGTAAGATATAAAATTATTTCTATTTATTTATAAATTTTTAGAATATTTTATGATGATACACAAAAAAAATTTTTTTTTTTTTTACCTAGCTTTAAATCCGTACAAAAATTTTAGCAAAGACAGATCATAAATTGAAGACGAATGATTCGAATCATTCTAATAATTTTAAAAAATTCGTATTAGAAAGATTTGAATCAAAGAATATCAATTCATACTTGTCGTTTCGTATTGTATTTGCTTACTCAATGTATATTATTATAAAATTGTGTATGTATCGTCTGTTATATATTGTCAAATTATTTATACGAATTGTTTTTATACAAGTTATATGTATCATATGTACCGATAAGCTAGTTCATATCATTGGTACGAATCATTTTTGATTCGTATATGACGAAAAAGTTCCAAATTAAACTCTTGAATGTTGAGATTAAAGACCTTTATTTCTTACATGCTTAATTTATTAATATTCACATGTTATTTCTGTAGAAAACATAAATATTACTTTATAATAAATTAAATCCTACTGGATAGTAAAATAACATTCAAATTTTAAGCCTACTTTTTCATTAAAAAATTGTGTTAGACTTAAGGAAAATATTAAGCGAAAATCATTAAATATTGAATAAAGTATTTTTCTATTTATTTATTTATCAGGAAACATATGTTTGTGAAGATAATTTTCCTACAATAAAAATAACTTAAACAAGAATACTATTTTGTGAATCTAAAAAATTAATAAAATTTCTTAAATAGATATATAAAAAGGCAAGCACTTTTTTTTTTTTTTCATCATACACAAAAAATTAGATACAAATAAATCTATAGTTATTGCTTGTACGAATGATAAGATTCGTTCGATTCATTTCATAAGTTTAATTCAGTTTCATAAATGAAATGCCATCAAAGTTATAGGTTTTTTTAAAAAGACTAGGAATTCATTTTTATATTTGATATACAATCTAAAAAAAAAAAAAAATTTTTTTGTTATTTTCCGTGTAAATGCATCTAATCATTTGTTCACTCTTTGTATATCTATGCAAAAATCATGACAATTCGAAGTTAAAAATATGAAAACTTATAAATAATAATTATTGATAATGTAATAGATTTATAAAAGTATTCTCACAAAATGAAGAAAAAAATCTTCAAAGTATTCCGAAATTACTAAATGGAATTATTCAGCATTTACTCTCAGCCCTTTTATTTCAATAATAATTAAACGAAAACTAACTAGCAGGTGTAACCAACAATAATTTTAAATAACAAAACTTGAACTCATGAAATTAACAAAAGTCGTGTAATACTTTTAGCCTAATAACTTTTGGAAAAAAGTATATATTTATGTAATGCCACAAAAAAACCGGAAGCAAGCACTTCCTACCTCAAAAACAACAAGTTATAAGGCTAACGCCTTTGAAACTATAATTTAGAAACTCAACCCTTTTTTGGGTTTTTAAAACCAGAAAGACATTTCACAGCATGAGAATTTGCAGAATAAAAATACTTAAAATATAGCCCAGATTTGAATATGCAATTTACAAAAGAATAAATCTGAAATTAAAGTCCTATACCGCTGAATACGATTTTCATGGATTTTATTTCATGGAATTTTTAAATTATTTACAGGTTAAAAGATTAGGAAAAAGTCTAAATGATTACTTTTCAGAAATGTTTGCAATTTCTACATTTCAGATAGATTCTTTAAAAAGTAATTTTCCTATTTGTTTTCGTTGACACAAACTTGGACATTTTATTGATAATCATCTGGAAAAATTGAGATTAGCATAATTTAATAGTAGTTGCTTATTGTTGTA
>BPLR01008667.1:0-47544 GCA_021605095.1 Caerostris extrusa | reverse complement strand
AAAATAATTTTAACGCATTTGTACGCCCACCGAAAAAGGCATCTCTCGGATTAAGTCTGTCTTGAAGGGAATGGGACTTCAAAAAACTTTTTGAAGTTATTAGTTTTTCTTCTTCTGTTCCGCAAATTCATGCTCCCAAAGTTCGACGACTTGAAGCCTTCGGAACGAAGAACTGTAGAGGTCATGTCCGTTTTTCCGCTTGTTGCCATGTATTTTTTCCTATGAATCCTTAGCAGTTGCCATGGATATCCCTTTTTTTATATATATATATATATATATATATATATATATATATGCATACAAGAATGAAATAGTTCAAAAATCTCTCCTTTGAAAACACACTTACATGAAACTGATAAACTGTATTCGTCTCGAGACAATACCCATCTACAAAAATTCCATGAATTTTTTTTTCTCACCAGTACCATTGAGGGCATGAGGTATAACAATATTTTCATTATGAGATACAAAATCAAGCCATCGAATAGAATCTGGTGAGTATCTGATATCGTTGACCTAACCATGAATAGGAACCATGGCTATAGTGTTAGGTGTAACTTGTAAACTACGGAACACAGCCATACATGCAGAGGCTATGGTCACGTACCTTGAAAAAAAAAAAAAAACAATATTAAAAATACAGTAGAATAATAACTTTTTTTCTTTAAAAAAAAAAAAGTACTGAAAAGGATCTACTTGTGTAATCTCTTGAAATTGACCACGGAATTCTAAACAACATCTCCTTAAAATGTCGACATCCGATCTGTAAAAATAATAATATATTGAATATTGTGTAAAAAAAAAAAAAAAAAAAAAAAAAGCTGGTTTTCTACCCTTATAATTTAAACAACACTAATATATACCTGCAGTAAATCACCATTTCTTCTTGGAAATTGAACGTCTTATTTTTTGATCTTCGTACCAAATTAAAAAACTTTTCACGAACTGCTGGTCATAGAATCGGGACTGTAAAATCTGGATTCATGAAAGGCTCCTTCGTAATTTTGGTTTTGTTTTAATATTAAAGATGAGGAAAGTAGCCTTTCCTCGGCTCTTTAAAACAAAACAGTCCGGGATCTTTGACAGAGGCATGGGCGGGAAATTCAATGAATCTATGATTCGTATCTTCAAGGATGGATGGAGAATGGACATAATTAATCCTCCATTTGGTATGACATCTGGAGTCATTCCCTTGTTTTAAATCCATGCCATGATGAATTGCCCATCAAAGCTATAACAGAGGGAAACAATTAGAAAAGATAAAAGTAATAGAGATTTAAAAAACAACAACAACACAACAACTAGTGCTTACCCTTTCATATTAATACTTAATTGCTGTAAAACCTTTTATGTTCTGGAGTAAACAGCCATGCACAAGTTTTCTAGCTGGAGCTCAACATTAAACATTTTTCAGTCCCATCTGCATATTGGGCCAGTGCAAAATTTACAATATGCTCACAGATGATTGATCCGTTTCAAAATCGAAAAAAATAAAACGTTCATTCTGGCGTTTTGGTGAATTTTTTTAGATAACAAAAATGTTCCGTGGCAATCACGTATTGATTAAAAGACGGACACTTTGTTGTTCCACAGCGATGCAATTCTTGGCGCACTCATTTCTTTAATCACTTTGCAGCACATTCTGTTGGTAGATATAAAATTAAAAGTATATTTGAGTACTATGCAAACTCAGGGGCAAAAAAACAAAATTTTTTTTTTTTTTTTTTTTTTAAACTTACTTTGTCTAAAGGGATTTTTCTTTTTTCCCGTCATGGTTTTATGTGCCTGATAACAACTTTCTGATACACAAAGTCTGTCGCAATCCTTGCATCTTTGTGGTTGGCCAGATGGACATGACATACGAGATATGTAACATGCCTTTGGACAACTATGTGATTCGTAATTACTGTAAGGTTTCTCACAATTCTCGCAGTAACAATTCGACCCAAAGAAACCTTTTACTGACTTTATGACATCATAATGATTATTGTGATGCCATAAGTTGATTCTTAAGGTCGCTCTTTACCTTTGTAGGTTACCTGTAATGAAAAAATGTTTTCCTAATTGTGTATTAAACATTGTAAATAAGCTTAAAAAATTAATCATTAAATATTGTAAAGCTTAAAAATATATGAAAAATGACACTTGATTAAGATTGTCAGCTGCAAAAACCGACAATATGTGTATTCAAATTTTCTTCGAATAATTGTACTTCTTGGAAAAGTACAAGGCCCCAAAGGAACGCCTGCAGCTTCATGTAACTCTTGGGCTTTTTTTAATGCTGGGCGATTGCGATTTTTCATAGCAGAAATTGCTGTGGCGTCTTTTTTTGCATGTGCTAAGGCAAAAACTATTGCTTTAGTGCAACATAAATTTTCATCATCAATAGGAATGGTAATATAGGTTGTTTATGCAATCTATCCAGTGAATTATTTGTTACTCTCCGTTAGTTTTCCCACTTCCAACCAGAACGTCTGATCGTAATTACCTCTACCTTAAAACCACTGTCCCAGTTGAATAGATTTCTTTGACTGCAATACTTTCAGAATTTCAGTCAAGATCTTTTCAATTGTTAGATCGGATACAGGCATTATAGTGGTGGATATTGGATGATCGAGATGATCATCTTGTATATAAAACCGTATCAGATCTGTGGGTGCTAAGGTTTTCAGTCGACCTCTCAATAATTGTTAAAAATAGCTGTCGAAGAGCTCCTACAATTGTACCTAATGGAACGCCTGCAATTCCAGATGGTAGCCTTCAGGGTCCACACGGGCTTTAAAAATTACTTCTTTTCAGCTTGATATTTTTTATTTTTCCTTCTGGACTTCTCTCCAAGACAATAACTGCATCGTTCAACTGCAAAAGGAGAAAAAAATGATTATACATGTACTTTATGTACAAAAACAAAACATGAGTATTTAAAAAACAAAACAAAAAAAAAAACATATACATCAACAACTTTATCTGAAATACCACCACCACCCGATTGAAAATTTTGCATTAAATCCTCAAAAAGAATTGTGGAGTTTTCAAAAAGCTTTGAGAACATTCCCCAATCAACTAAAACATCGAAAAAAAATGATACTAACACTGTACCAATATGTATGTATATATATATATATATATATATATAATATGAAAATAAAATTAAAATAAATTAAACTTACATCATCATCACAATCTTGAAAAGGCATGCTTTCATCTTCCGAAAAGAATTCCTGCTAAAGTTCTTTTACTGAGTCAGGCTTAACACTTTAGAAAACAAAAACTAACTTTCAAATGCAGTATATAGTAGAAAAATATTGTTGGAGAGCCAGCGTTTTCTTCTGCTTCTTATATACAAAAATCAAACTCCGTCATTTTTCTTAGAACTTCATGAAATTTCGATTACGTAACGGATTTCAATCATTTTAGAACGTGTATTCTAACTCCTTCCCTAGTGACATTTGCACATAGTATGTAAACCATAATTATCTCACGGGGAAAATTTTGTTGACCATTGATATCAGCCTTTGACTTATTTGGCCCAGTTATCAAACATTCCAAACATGAATAATGTTATCGTTACTGTCCCTTGTCTCATGAGTATATAAGATAATGATTGTACATAATCTTATTTTTGCATTCAGATTGTACAAAAAGTATGTAAACCATAATTGTATCTTACGGGAAGAATTTTATTGACCATCTCATAATGTAATCCTTCTGAGCATCATCCCCTGACCCCAGTTATCAAACATTCCAAACAGGATTAATGTTATCGGCAAATTAATTACGCAAACATATAAAGTAATGTTTAAACATATCTTATTTTACATTAAGACCTTATCAGTACAGTCATCACGTAAATTCCTATATCTCCAAAACCCCCTCTCTTATAGTACAACATTCCGGTGTAGTTGCCACCGGGAAAAAAAGTTTCTAGGGTCCTTATCTACAAAAGCCCATATCAACAAGATGACTCGTCACTTCCGGTTGCGCGCTTCTCTGATGACGTCACTGATGACGTACTTCCGTCTCCTATAAACCTCAACTATTACTCCTGTGGTATTGGTCCAATTGCTAGAATTAAAGAGACAAAAGTTATATTTCCTTCTCCTGGTATGAAATGCATTTAGCTCCACTACAGAAATGTTTTCTCAGTATTGAAATTCAACGACTTATTCCATGTTATCGGAATACACGTTAGTTATGTTTTTGATATAACTAACGGTTGTAATCACCTTGGGGCTAAAGATGAGTCCTCTTTAAGTGGCATTTCTACTACGTACCTGCCCTACGCGTTCCTCCAATGTGTTTTTGAAAAAATAACCTCACATGTAGAATTTTGACTATCACCTTTTTGATTCTAATTCCTCAAACCACTCTACTTCCCAAAAAATTTTCTCAATATTCCATTTAGATCTTCTCTAATCATTCCACAACGATTCTTTGGACCCAAATACTGCGTTTTGCAAAAGTAAATTAGGGTTTGTCTCTAAAATTTGCTCGGATCTCAGTAGTTCGTAGAATAACTCGGTGCTCCCTAATCACCAAGTCTATTGTACCTGGGATATTAAATTTGCTATCTGCTAGTTTTACAGAATTTAAGACATCGCTTTTAATATCTAGAAATTTATGAGAGATAAGATCGTTATCTTTTTAACTACTAACATAACCAGATCTTTCTCAAAACTTTTTGTCCTTACTAGCGATCCGTTACAGTAACTCTTCTAGCAATGACCATACTCGAGTCATTTAGACCAGAAATCGCCATATTTATCCTTCTATTAGCTCACATCTCCCTATATATATATCTTGTTCAAATTTTCAATCGTTCTTGAAATACTTTTATTCATCCACTCAAGTTCAAATACATTTTTTTAACTTGTAATGGATGACACTTTGATGTTAATACAGTTTTTTCAAATATTAATTCATTCATTAAATTTATTTAATTAATTTCAGTTTTTTTGTTTAGATTTATGTTGCATGTATCTACCCATAGATGGCGCCAGATAAACTTAAAAAATGAATGAAAATTATTTATAAAGTACTTTCTGCAATGCAGTGAAAAAAAAAAAAGTAGGAATTGACTTAATTTTTTTTTAATATATATTACTTGTTTAAGTAGTAACCTATTTGTACATTCACTGCTAATCGAAAACGTTTGACTTCCACGTCTAACAGACATCTAACCTCTCCACTCTGAATTATAAACTTTAAACATCAAATAATATTCAGTAATGCGTTGGGCTCTTTTCAACTCAAGTTAGAAGCAACAGCGGATGGGTTTGAGCTATCATAATTCTCACCTGATCGCTCACCGACATTCATTTCTTTCAAAAAAATTTTTTTTTATTTTTTATTATTATTTTTTTTGGAAGATGAATGAATCAGTTGTGGTTTCACAAAATCAATTTTTATTTACGCTTATCTGGTGAGAACATTCTTCTGCCAAACATTCACAACAACCTTTATGCTCTTTTAAAATTTTGACTGTCTCGCATACTACATTGACATTGTTACCGCTAATAGGACATTGGATTTAGGACAAGCGTGCAATGCATGATTCCCTTCACACAAAACGCACTTGGGACTCTTTACTCGTATCTCAGTCAAAAAACACATTCGAAGCCGTTTTGTTGTACCGCAAATTTTGAAATCTATGTTTGTTTCTGGGCCTGAATGGCCAGTGGCTGGCGCTCGGTACCAGGTTTCGGGTTCCAGTCCCGGCGGTGCCATGGATGTTTTGTTAGTTGTTCGGAATCCACTTTAAACCGTAGGTCCCGGTCCTAATGGGATCGTGAACTGTTGCGGGGGCATTGTTACTCCCTCGTCCGTGGATTATCTTCAAGTCACACGCGCCCCTGGGTAATGCAAAGTGAGTAACGTCTGTGCAGCGCTTGCCTTAAAGCATCCAAGACCAAGTAATTGCCAGCTGCATTAGAACAAAAAAAAATGTTTTGTGCGCCTGTAAAACTTTTATTTTTTTTGTTTTACATTAAAACACGTGAATTCCAGTCATTATCATTCCCAGCGGATAAAAAGATGATAAGCTAGCTGATAAAAGATGATAAGCTGAGATAGAAACCTAGCTATTGGGGTTTAAAATAAGATTCTCCCTTCTTTGTTCCTATATTAGTAAATTTCTCTAAGGGCATGGATATTCCTATCCGATACAACATCGATTTAAAGATGCTAACTCCTCTTAACTGACAGTAATAGTCAAAGATCTCACTCGGTCTCGAAATAAACTGCATGTAACTTTCAGAATCTAATTTTACTGCCTTACGGATGTGATTTAAACAATCCTGAGGGTGGTTTGAAATTTTTTAAGTACAACTGCTTTTTAAATTATCATAATTTTTCAAATCCTCTTCCGATATATAAACCATTAAATTGCTAGCCTTTTCTCCCAAAATATTCAAAAGAATTTCTGATTTTTAACTCTTCGGATACATTTTTAACTTTAAATGCCTTCTCAAGGAACCGAAAAAAAAATGAGTGGAAAGATTCAGCTCTATTAGGTACCGGTATACACAATGTTTTTACACTTTTAATTAAAATTTATAGATCATCTACAGATTCAGCTTTTAAGTTAATTCAACCTTTCCTTCCCCGCAGGTTCTCTAACTCTATTTCTTTTTCTAATTGTCTAAGTTTCAACCCAGGACTACCACTGCACTTGCAGATGCTGGCGCAGTTGCCAAAAGCCGACTAATTCCTCTTAACTTTAAGAAGCCACTAATCACGGAATTCAACTGCCCTAGGAAGTTGACATCAGTTATTAGCAGACTCAGAACTAATCATTACAGAGGGCTGAAGATTCTCCCAGACAAGACCAGGGAATACATCCCCTGCAGAAATTGCCCCAATGCTTTCCCTAACACCTAAGCACATTCTAGAGTGCCCAGCACTCACTCCCCATTAGGGGATTGCAATATCGGACCAAAAGTTCAATACCGGTATTCGGTATTTTTTAGATCTTAATACTGAGATACCGGTTTTAATATCGGTAGTAGAAATGTTAGGAAAAGAAAGGTGTATTTTTGTTTTATTTGCCAGTTTTATTAGAGAATGTAAATATCACAAAAAACACACGAAAATGGCAAACCATCTAATGCTGTCATTTTATTTGTAATTTCATCCAAATTATCTTTTTTTCAAAATAATCTAAAATCCCTGATGGCCTGGGCTTAGAAACTGTGGTTAAGTTTGTATCTACATACCAATTAGATTCTTTCCTCTTTAACAAATTTGTATCACGTTTCATTTTTTAAATGTGTATGGAGTCCGCTTGTACTTCCTCCATTCACTTTAATAACTCTTGAACATTTTTTACATTGTGCCACCATATTCATCATATAAATAATGAAGCCAAACTGAAGTATTATCTACTGATTTTTTTTATGTTCTTTAAAGGTATTCTTATTCATTATTATGGGGTATTATTTATGAGTATATATATATATATATATAATAATAATAATAAATCTGAAAAATAGTAGTCTGAACTTTAAAGTATGATATGCAAATACAGTGTGAATAACAAACTCGCCAATTTAAAAAATATCGAAATATTACACACTTTCTTCACAACTACAACCTTGTTTTCTCAGATAAGAATTCACAGATAAGAATTCTAAATTTCTAGTCAATATCGAAAAACGGTATTTAAACTTGTAAATACCGGTATTACAAAATTGTAGAAATGGCTCAAAATACCGGTATTGCAATCCCTAATCCCCATGTTTTGCAATTGGGTATGGTGCCAATCGAGGCCAACTTAAGAGAAGTCCTGTATAGTGCAGCGGCGCCATTGCTAGCGGCCGTTATCGTGAAGACTTTTGACTTGATCTAACTTTGATAATTATATTTTAAATCTTTGATAATTAACTTTTTTTTTCAAAATAATCTAAAATCCCTGATGGCCTGGTAACAACAACAACAACAACAACTTAAACTGTTTAAGCTGCTCCACCTCTAAATTCGAATAGCTTTCATTTCACCCATCTCCAATCTTTCTGATAACTCCCTCTTTTCCGCTTCCAGGTATTCTTTTTTACAGATTTAAGTATGCGATTAACGAGATCCGTTTCAGTTTTAAAAACTTCAATAGGAATTAAATTGGAGAATTAAATTTCTACCATCTCTATCTTCTTTTTATCACCTTCCGCAGTTAATTAATTCATCGTCCTTCTTCAAATTGTTAATACGCTCTGCCATTTTAATGGTTCTCAAAGTTCTCAAAGTCGCTAGACAAAATCGCAACCTACTCTGATTCAATTGAATCCTCTAATCCAAATTTCACAGAATTCTGATTCAGTCTCCGACTCGACGGACCATAACGTTATGGTTAGGGATTGCAATACCAGTATACCGAGATACCGAATACCGCTATTTTGAGCCATTTCTACAATTTTTGTAATACTTGTATTCCCAAGTTTAGATACCATTTTTCGGTATTTACTAGAAATTTCAATTCTTACCTGTTATTCTTATTCTTATCTGTCAATTCTTATCTGAAAACTAGAAATTCTTATCTGTGTAAACAAAGCTGTATTTGCATGATATTTACATTCTCATTCTCATATTGTGATGTTTACATTCTCTAATAAAACTGGTAAATAAAACAAAAAAAAACACCCGTGTTTCATTCCTTTTCTAAAATTTCTACTAACGGTATTAAAACCGGTATCCCGGTATTAAGATCTAAAAATACCGAATACCGGTATTGAACTTTTGGTCCGATATTGCAATCCTAGTTATGGATTAAGACAGGGATGGGCAAACTCCAGTCCGCCGGAAGGTTCTATCCGGATAGAATTTTTTATTTGTTCGGTCCGAGGCAAATTAAAAAAGAAATATATATTTATATATTATACATCCATCTCCTTTTCTACTTAAATGAAATATTATTTTATTAAAAAAATTATTATTTTTAATATTATTATTTTTATCTCATTTCCCGAGGTTAAATTCAATACCTTTAGTAAATGAAGAGAATCTTAAGAATTATGAAGATATCTTGAAAAACTGCATTGTGAGTTCGAACACAGATTTCAAGATTTCAGTGCCATTCAAACAGAATCGGATATTTTTACCATGCCTTTCAACGTAAATTGTGAAGCAGTGAGGTCAGATTTGCTGGTTGAATTAATTGAGTTGCAAACTTACAATCATCTCAAGCAGTTGTTTCTAAATATGCCAAAGTTAGAGTTTTACAAATCACTATCGAAAGTAAGTTCCCCTAATTTAATATCTCACGCCCAGAAAATCAGTGCTATGTTTGCTTCACCTTGCTTTATGTGAACAAGTGTTTTCAACAATGACCTTAGAAAGAATTATTTCAGATGTAGATTGACAGATGAGCATTTAGCCTCGTTTCTTAGAATCAGTATTTCTCACTTCGAACCTCAATATAAGGAACTTTTAAAAATGAAATCACAATTTCATTCATCTCATAAACATATGAAAATTGTAATACTTGTATATTGTTTTTAAAGTTTTCGAAAAAATTTATCTTGGCCGCCAAATTTTTTTTTTTTTTCTCATTTTCCCGTGATGGCATATGTTTGTAAATCATGTGGTGTAAGAAATGAGTAGATGCAGTTAAAACTATGGTAACTAGGGTATGGTTTTCCCTTTTTAACATGTAAATGTGGTGTAAATGCCCCAGTGACTTTGAGAAAATTACTTACAGTTCCTTTTGTCTATTAAATGTTTGTGGTATACATAAATATATCTCAATGCATATATTTATGTGCATATGAAAAAAAGTACCAGATTTTTTTTTTTTTTTTTTTTTAAATATAAACATAAATTTAATTTCTTCATTGATTATCGATTTCAAGATTCCAGTTCATTGTATGGAAATTAAAAATGTAATAATACTTTTGAAGTGGACAAATTAGTACATTTCAAGATTTAAAATAATGTATGCTAATAATTTCCCATGCCAAAATTATTAAGTTGGACCTAAAGAATTTTTGTGTGACTTATTACTGTGTATTATTGTATTACTATGTACTGTGTATTATTTTGCAGCAAAACATAAATTCAATTAATAAAATACAGTGGGCCACAAAATTGAGTATACACCTTAGAAACTTAGAGACTTTTTGCAATTACAAATTAAATATTGCTTTTAAGATGATTGAATTTTTTACCTTATATACTTTAGTCTATTCTTTACCGTACTATACTTATAAAATTGTTACGTTTATTTATTTTTTACGAAAAAAATAAAAGATCTGAGACGAGAGAAAAAATAACACCACAATAATAAGTATACACCTTTATTAATTTCCTTTTAACGTACAAATTAATATTTTGTTGCATAACCTTTTGCTTGAATTACAGCTTGTAATCTTCTGGACATAGATTCTACTAGTGTTTTAGTGGTTTCAACAGAAATTTTAGCCCATTCTTCTCTCAGAACCTTCTTGAGAACTTCCTTGCTTGTGATTTCGTGCTCGTACAGCTTTCTCTAATTGCGACCACAAATTTTCGATGACGTTTAGGTCTGGAGACTGGGCTGGAGTGTGTAATTGCTTCTTGCAATGGTACAGCAAGTATAACTGCACAATCTTCGCTGTATGCTTGGGGTCGTTGTCCTGCGGGAATATGAAGCTTGACCCAAGCCCCAACTTACTGGCACTTTTTTTCAAGTTATCATTTAAAATCCCCAAATATACATGTTTGTCCATAATACCATCAATAAAAGCAAGCTCTCCAACTCCTCCAGCCGACATACAACTCCAAACGAGGACAGATCCACCTCCGAACTTGACTGTCTTAATAGTGTTTTTAGGTGCCAGTACTTTCCCAGCTTCTCTCCATATTTTAAATCGTCCATCGCTTCCGTAAAGATTAAACTTACTTTCATCAGAAAATATTACAGTGTTCCAGAAAGAAAATAGGCTTTAAATGATGTTCTTTGGCGAAAATCACTCTCTTTTGTCTGTTCACATACTTGATGAGTGGCTTTCGTATTGGTGTACGGCCATGAAACCCATATTGGTGAAGGGTATGTCGAATTGTTTCAACTGATATCTTTTTCCCGATTGTAGAGGACATCGATAAAGCTAGTTTAGAGGCACTCACCCTCGGATCTTTCTTTACTGAGTGAATGATCTTCCTCTTCGCTGTAGTACTCAGTATTTCTTTAGGTCCTCTTCCAGGAATATTGGCCACAGATCCAGTTTTTTTATACTTCTGTAGTATTTTTGGACGCAACCATGAGTTACACCAATCAACGAAGCGATTTCTCGAAGAGATTTGCCCTCTTTCGACCATTTTACAACCAATAAACGCTCAGATTCAATAGTTTCTCTACGAGAGCTCATTTTACGATTTTTAATGAGAAAAATACTATTTAAAAGCGTTGAAGTGCAATAGCACGTGTTATAAGAATCAGCTACTCCTAAAACTCTTTAAAGAAAATTTGAAACTAAAAAAGTGGTGGCATAATTTACAAATATAAGAAGTGTATACTCAATTTTGTGGCATGGTTTTCTATCTTTTCTTCGAATCGCTTAACTTTTTCGTAATAAATAAGTTAACTATAGAATTGTGTTATTATAGGATGGTAAAGCAGAGGTTAAAGTATCTAGGATAAAAAAATTTATCTATTTAAATTAATATTTAATTTGTAATTGGAAGAAGTCTAAAAGTTTTAGAGGTGTATACTCAATTTTGTGGCTCACTGTATATTAATTCAATTATTGAAATATCCTTATTGCAATTTTTATACATGCATGAAATTTTGCTCTTGCAGTTATAGATGGGTTTCAAAGCTTCATTAGTAAGTTAAGGATGTTTTCTCAAAGAATGTTTTTTTCAATGTCTGCACATGCGGCCTGATGACCAATTTGCTAGCCCTGGGGTCATTGTTACCACAGGGTTCAGGTTCGAATCTTGGCGGTGGTATGGATGTTTGTTAACAGTTCGGAATCCACTTTCCGGTCTAATTAGTCTAAAACGTGCACAAAATGACCGTAAACCGACGAACTAAACCAAATCAATTTCTGCATTACTATCAAAAAATTAAAGATCTTTATGACGACACATGTTTGATTAGTAATTAAATTGAACACAACAAATTCGTAATCCACTTAAAAAACTTTCCGGTAGACATAAAAAGATGCGCGAAAAGGTGCTGAGATGGTATAAGTCAAGGAAGACCAAAGCATTACCCTCACAAAATTGAGGCATTTTATGCAAATAAAATTAATGCTTGAAATTGGTAAAATAAAGTAAATTTGTTACACTGAATATTACCTACAAGTAATTATTATTTTAAATGTATTAAAATAAATTATATGTCTATATAGGTTTTTTTTTTTTTACCAATAAAGCACACACATCTACACATATAATGTTTGTTATCCAATGAAAAAAAAAAAATGTGTATGGGGTGTATAAAATCTATACAAATTTAATTTGGTTTTGGTGGCTTTATAAATACTCTTCATGTCACGAGTCAGATACCAAAATTTGACTTGTTCAGGAAGTTCATATGATCTCCATTAATTGTTTTTGTATGCTTATGCTTGCTGAATATAATATTGTGGTGTGCAGTTTGGGTAACCAGATGGTAACTGGAGTGTGGCTGGTTTGAGATACTTGAGGCAATGGTTGGAGAACACACAGCTTTATTTACACGCGCACAAACAACACACACATACAATTACGGACATGCAATATTAAACACAATTAAAGGCTGATAGGGATAGATTCGTGGAAGGACTGCAATACTGAGCCGAAAACCCGAAACTCGACCAAGTGCAGTGGGCGAGAAGTATACTCCCTGTCCGTGTAAGAGTCCGTATATCAATTAGCTTGCAGAGTTGCGCTAAATATACTTAATCATGGGCCGAGAGACTGTAGATCATCTAAACGCATTGGGCGCACAGCTGCTCTGTACTCTCTGTAGGGTGAGAGTCACGAGGCCGAATGATCATTTTCCCCGATCGCCCTAGAAAGATAATCATGATAAAGCAAGGCGACAATCGATCGCCATTCACCCTCTCTGGTTATGTCTGCAACATCTCGGAACTCATTCACCACAGACAGTTGGAGACACAATCTGTCCAGTTTTGTAGGAATATATATATATATATATAAATGAGAGAGAGATACAGACACATTGACACTGCGAAATAATTTCAAAATACACTTTTAGGAAATAATTATTTTTTTAATCAAAGCGAGAAGGACTGATTAGATAAGCAGTTAGAAAAACGGTAATATGTTCCTCTGTCCTTAATTTTTAAATCAGGGTTTGTGAGCGCACACATTTAGACCAGCACGCAAAATATTATTATTAATATTATTTTTATGTTTTAATAATATAATGAAATCTATTTTTATAGTAAAAAAAATTGTTACCGCAGTATTTTGAGTATTTCTAAATAGAATTTCATATAGAAATATAAAAGCAATTCAAGTTTTAAAAATATTACTGGTTTTGTAGAATTAATCTAATTAATGTTGTATCCTCAAGCAAAGTTTGTCGCTGGTTACTAGTTAAAAAAATTACAGTGTATAAAATAGTTACCATTGTTTACGATTTCCACGAAATCTCCAACTCCATTACAGAATTAGCATCGATAACCATGTCAAAACATCCAAACGGCATTTGAACACACTGTCTGCGAATATGTGATGCAATTCAATTCTTTTTCTAAATGAAATAAAAAATGAGTTCATATCAAGTGATAGAGAGATACAGCGATGCACGTGCTCCAATTGTTCCAGATGTACCTTGTCTGAACTGGAGTTTGGATATTTGGGATTTGAAACAAAAGAAATTTATTTCACGTCGCTTACTTATCACCTTATCACATTCGCAGAAGATAAGCGTGAAGAAGCTAAAGATAACAGGGAGAATAAGCAGATAAGACATAAAAATTGAAGGGTGGTTTCGTTTCGAAACAGAAAGGGAAATTAAATGCTGTGCGATCGAATTAGAATTCAGAGTTTTGTAGCTATAAATGAGAAATTCCATGTTGAGCATTCTTGTAAGCGTTCATATATCTTCGATGTTAAATTCTCCTTAGACCAGAAGAAAGAATTGCATTGTTATTTATGTTTTAAGTTTTTTTTTTGGCATACACAGAATTTTTTTTTTTTGTATTAAATAGTTTATCTGAAGTACAGATAAACTATTTAATTCTCAATTCAATGTATTATTTTAATAAAAGGGTTAATTTTTTATCTATTTAGTTATATGTGTTTTTGCATAACGGAAAGCAAATTAAATAATTTATATCACTTAACAAAACAACATGTGTTTCATTTCTGAATGCTTTTGTATTCCTTTTATGCTGAAATTGGAGATTCAGAAATATTTTTAAGCAATCGCATACCTTCAATTATAAAAAGTATAAATACAAATAAAGTTTTTTTAAAAAATAAATGTTATTTAATTCTAATTTTCTGATACATTTCTATCAATGTTTTTTAAATGCAAACATTACCTGTGGTATTGGTCATTTGATAGAATTCAAGAGACAAAATTTATATTTCCTTGTCGTGATATGAAATGTATTTAGCTCCACCATTGAATTGTTTTTTATTTTATTTAGTCTTGAATCTTAACAATTCTAAACGGAATGTTATTTTTTTATTCCATTTTATTAGAATACACCATTAGATATGTTTTTGACTTGCAAAAGTAAAGAACTACAAGAACAATCCCTAAATACATTGACAGTGAACACAAAAAAGTGAAAAGTGCTATCTAGTCATCTGCAAGTCATAGTCGAAAAAGGGGCAGATATTTCTAGCATGATGCAATCCTATTATAAACAGGTGACTCTGTAAATAGTTATGACCCTTGACAAGTCTACAGCAGGGCACGCCGACCGCTCTAGGCAAGGTCCTAGGAAATCTTGTCGACTTATTCAATATAGAATTCCACTTTTTCCCAGAAGCCTTCTCTCTATTGAGGTTGAAACAGTTGGATTTAATAGAAAAAGATACATATCGCCTTATATGCCGCAAAGGTAAAGAAGGATCAAGTTGCAATATTTGTGATCTATCCTTGGCCAACATATCAGTCTGCTCATTTCCATATATCCTGCCATTGCTTGGAATGCACTGCAAAGCAATGAATTCCTTGGTGTTCTAGAAATCTCACTCTCCCAGTGATTGGGAATAGTTGAGGTCATAATTGTCTTCATGTCATCTACAGAAAAGGCGATATTTTCTTTTCACATTGATCTACCTCGCCCAGGGCCAAAGAAATGACGGCTATTACATCATCAGTGATGATGAAATAGCCGTATTGTCAAAGTGTCTTCCCATGGCACAAGATAATGCGAAGTCACCAGATTAAACTCCAGCTCCAGAATTTCTTATGGCTACTTCATAAATAATAAAGTAATCCATTTTTGAAATTTAAAAATTATAATTGGCGATTATCTAAATTAATTTAGCTTCGACGAATAAGAATATTTAAAAAAAAGATCAAATTATTTCGCAGTATTTTTTCTATATCAATAGAGCAATATCGTTATCATCATCATCGTCATCGATTTCTTTATCATCGCAACTCGAATCGTGCCAACTTCATCTGAAATCGCAAAGATGAAGATGAAAAATTGCGCTTTTAATTCAGTTAAGACGAATTAGAATATTTTAAAAAAGGAAGTCAAATTGTTTCGCAATATTGTTTCGATATCATTAGCGACATATCGCACACCACAAATTGTGCCAACGTCATCTGAAATCGCCAAGGGAAAGTACCCAATTTTCGCATGATAATACGAATTGATAAAATTTTCTTTGTCAGGCAGAATTCCTATCACAAAGATAAAAAAAACAGACACGTCGCTCGAATTGAACTGCAACTGATGTTATATGATTTTTTTATAAGAAAAATCAATACTTCTTAAAACTGCCTTTTTATAGCTACTTTTTTTTTGCAGTCGTAATTTCAGTTAAAATTTCATATTTAAACACGCCCACTAAACATTAGCGGAATCTTAATAAAAGCAGAAGAGACCGAGCGTAAAGTGTGGCGAAAAAAAATTTCATTTATTCCTAAAAGAAAATTTTTTATTACGGTTGGACACATTGATAAAATTCTTCTAGATTTGAGAACTGCATTTTAAGAGGGAATATTAGAATCTGCTCTTTACTTACATTTTATTTATTTATTTATTTATTGTTTTTTTATTTATCTACCCATCCTCTGTTCCCTCGGCTAACCTGATCTTGTGAAGAAGAAAAATGCTTTCGCAATTTTAAATGCAAAATGTTGGAAATTAGAAATATTTCTAATTACTTAAGATAATTTCTGATTTTTTTCAGTTAAACTTCAAACCGAATGTGTTGTCCACTGTGATACAACATAATATCATATAATTTTTTGCAATAAATAATCATAAAAATTAGCTCTTCCATTCACTTGCAATTTTTAAATGTAAATAATCCTTGAAAAGATTTTAAATAAACTAAATGCAAGCAGAAATAAAAGAATCATTAAGAAATATATATTTCTATGTTAGGTTTTCGAGAATATATATTTATGAATAAAAAAATTGAAAAATTAATTGGTGGCTTACGCCATTGTAGTTGTTACCCACAAAATTTAGAATTGAACGTAAGAACACAACTCATAACAGCAATCTTAAAAAAATATAAGAAAAACTACAAAATTCCAAACGATTTCCTTTTCCTGAAAAATCTCATCTTAACTTTCAAATAAATTTGTTTTTTGCTTTCATCAGACGATCATTTAAAATAATTTTCTTTGTTTAATTATTTAATTTTTTAATTATTAGCAAGTGAAAGAAATTTAAATGAATGTGTATGAAAACGCTCGTGGAAAATTTTTTAAACATTACGTATAAAAATTATCGTGAAGCTTATTTAATTAAACAAATAAGAATAGCTGGGAAGAAATTTTATAAGAAAATGAACAAATAAGAAACGTTAAAAGTGGTCTGGAACATGTGAATGACCTACAAAACGAAGAACTCCGCTGTCGGAAAATACTACTACACCACACCACACCAGTGTGCCTAGAGTTGAGTTGCCCCTTTTACAATTTGGGAATGATGTAGGTGAGAAGGCTGTTGGGCTCTGTAGCGGACCGATTGGTCTGACGAAGTCTGATTGGGCTCTACGGTCATATGAGACCGTGACCTATGGCTTAAAGTGGATTGCTAACCCCTACAAACATTTTTGGCACCGCCGGGATTCGAACCCGATACCTGTGGTACCGACAGCCAGAGTACTCGGCCATCAGGCCCCTCTCGAAAAATACTGAAATTTTTACTTTGTAAATGTTAAGAATTTTCCTTCATTTTGCATTTCTCAGATTAGTCTGATATTGTTTGCAAACTGTTAGCCAACTTGTTTATATTTATTATATATACGCCAACTTGTTTACATATATTATATAATTTGTATACACTCCAGTAAATCCTGAACGACATTTAGAATATTCGACAAAACTGTCTGCATACAATAATTGTTAATCGTTTGGACCCAAACAACTAAGGTTCTAGAAAATTCTTTTGCTGTATAATTACTGCTTTTTGACTATTTTAATTAAAAAACTTCAAGGTTTTTTTTTTCATTTAAGATTTTTGTCTTATTTATAATACCAAATGAAATAAAATAAAAGGATAAATAAAATAATAAAATTTGAATAACAAAATTTGTGGTATGATCTTTGATAGTATGTCAGGTTTTTAACAAATTGCTTGTATTGCTTACACTTTATAGATTTCGCATCCTATAACGCGAATTTGGGCTAATTCCCGGTTAAAAACATCCAATATATGAGCGAGTTATGTTCTACGCGTAAATATAAAGAAAATATAATATACTGCACAATGTTTTTTTTTTTTCTTTCTTGAATGAAGTGGTATATGGTATATGGGGATGTGAAGCAACAAGGACTATAATCCCCTAATCACTTTATATATGAACAATTAGATTTTCTTTATTTTTAATATGTCACTTCTCCACAACGCTCTACGATCGTGTTAGACCGGGACCTTTTAAAGTGGATTCCGAACCACTACAAACATCCATGGCACTGCCGGGGCTCGAACCCGAAACCTGTGGTACCGAGCGCCAGAGCGCTAGCCACTTTCAGGCCCTTTTTTCTTCTTTTTTAAATTTCAACAACAAAACGCATTTTAATGGCGACGCATTAGACTGACACAAAAATTTCATAGTAACACTTCCTAGTGTGTTTTTAACAATTGGCGACACATCAACGAACAATTGGCGAACATCCACACAACGAACTGCGTTGGCTGTCAAAGCACGAAATTCACTATCGATATCAAGTATCAAATGGAAATTTATCGATTCTGTTTTTTTTTTTTTTTTAACTTGTAACGCAACACAATCTGCATCTGGATAACTTATTACGGATAACTGTACAAAATGCGTAATATTTTTAAAACGGGAATTACTTTTATTTTTCTAGATGAAATTCTATTTAGAAATACGCAAATGAATATGCAAGAATACTACGAAATATGCAAGAATGCAACAGTAAAAATTTTTTTTTTTACTATAAAAATACTTTTCATTATATTATTAAAAAAATAATAATAATATTAATAATAATATTTTCATGCTGGACGACTAAATGATGGCGCTCGCAAGAAATAATTACCAAACTCTGACTTTAAAAAAAAAAAAAAACAGAAGAACATATTGCCGTTTTTCAAACTGCTCATTTAATCAGTCCTTCTCGTTTCGACTATTTTTTTTTTTTTAACTACGTATTATTCCTTTGCGGAAAGTGGACTTGCACCAATTTCAAAGTAATTAGATTTGTAATTTCAGCAACTACGTAAATTTATATTGACAAAAATGATGAAAATTTCTTTGGGGAACTGTTTATAAATAAAAAGCTCATAGCAGATTGCATTCATTGTTATCATTTATATCATAACGTTTTGTTAAAAAATGGACTTACACCACGTTCAAAGAAAACGGCCAAGATAACTTTTGTACTATTAACCTCCTTTTTTTTTCTTTTCTTCTGCATGAAATGTAAAATTAGTAAAATCTTAGTGGAAAAAAATATTAATAAAAGAAAAGAGTATTAGGATAATACTCCAATAAACAATACTGTTGTATGATTTTTAGTGTAATAAAGTAAATATTATATTTATGTAACAAATAAATGCTTGCTATGTAATGTTTAACTTGATGCCTAATTTTTTGAGGAATAAATTATAATATTATTTAATTATGTAATGAATAAATAAATTGGTATTTTTATATCGTTAGTTTTTACATTATTGCTTCTATTCATTTTTACCCTTTGTTTTGTAGAAGGTTAAAGTTTTCAAAACATTTAAAGCCTTGAATACATTTTGCGGCTAAAAATAAGTGTGAAGTTTTATACTTTATCCACAGTTATGATAATTTGTGAGAAAAAGAAGTCAAAGATGATTGAAAGAACAAAAAATATTTTTGAAAATATTTTTGGCACGAAATTAAAAATGCACAATTTGCATAGATAAAAAAATTACAAAAAAAAAAAAAAAAAAAATTGCATTGTCCAAAAATAATTGTTGAACAAATTCATAAGAAAAGAAACTGATAATTAATTCGTTATCCCCAGGGAAGGTAAACTGAAGAATACAATTCACACACGGATGAAGAAAAACAAAAACATTTTATTAATTTTTATTTAACTTCTTATAAAAATAAAACACTTTTAATAGTTAGTACGGTTTTTCCTTACGCACAGCAACATTAAACACCTATGAGGCATGGAATCTCTTACCAGGATATTAATTAAGGCACTGGAATATTTTGCCCCTCTGTGTTGAATTTTGCTGGCCGAAGTGCGTGTTTAGTATGTACAGTCAGGGATTGCAATATCGGTATTCGGTATTTTTAGATCTTAATACCGATACCAGTTTTAATATCGGTAGTAGAAATTTTAGAAAAAAAGAAAGAAAAAGGTGGTAAAGTAAACACAGGTGTTTTTGTTTTTATTTGCCAATTTTATAAGAGATTGTAAATATCACAAAAAAAATTTGTAACTTATAAATTATAACAGTATATAAAGAATCACAAAAAAATTAAAGGAACATCTTGTTTATTTAAATCACAAAAAGTGTATATATATCACTATTCAGTCTGTGGTACTATTACAAATTTTTGAAATGGGATCTTAAAAATATAATGCATCAATTGTACTATCATTTAGCTTGGAACGTAATTTTGTGCAAATTACCAGCTGTCGAAAACGCTCTTTCAACATCTACGCTAGTGGGTGGTACTGTTTGTTAGCAATGCGTCTTATACTTTTTTCAAGTATTTACTTCTAAATCCCTCCTCTTCAAATAAATCTATTTCTCGTCGGATTGGTTTGGATATAGCTGATTTCTGTAATGTATTTTGGTTTGTTGAAATTTCCTTATTTACTGCCAATTCTAATTTTTGTTCAAGAGACAATTCCTTTTCACTATCGACATTAGTGTCATCATAATCTTCGATAACTGTACCGAATTCTTCTGAATGTGGATAGGTTTGTGGAGAATAGAATAAGAATAAAAATTAGTTATAGAATAATAATTTCACAGATACGAATTCTAAATTTCTAGTAAATCCCGAAAACAGGTGTTTAAACTTGTAAATATCGGTATTACAAAGGCTCAAAATACCGGTATCCCGGTATTGCAATCCCTATGTACAGTCCTTTCAAATATCTCTATTTTTGGCTTGGGGCCTGAATGGCCGAGTGGCTAGCGCTCTGGCGCTCGGTTCCACAGGTTTCGTGTCCCGGCGGTGCCATGGGTGTTTGTAGTGGTTCGGAATCCACTTTAAATTGTAGATCCCGGTCTGTTTAGCCCAAAGTGTGCACAAGATGACCGTAGAGCGACAAACCAAACCTATTTTTGCCTTTTCTTTATTTTATCCAAATAATAACACATCTACTAGGAACATATAGTAACCCACATCACAAAAGAATTCACAGAAAATACAATAAGGATACGAAACAATCCACATGCCATTGGTACACAGAAATTTTATCAGACTTGATTATTAATCAGACCTCCATTCAGACTTTGCATTCTCCGATACAAAACCTTCAGCACATGTGGACCATACCTTTTCGTTACGCAAGCTAAAAGCCATAAAAAAAGTAATAAAATTTGGATGACAAAATTTGTGGTATGAACTTTGATAATATGTAGGCCTCTAACGTAGTGTTTTTATTGACGTCTTTATCGTTTTCGCAGCCTATAACGCGAATGTGTGCTAATTCCTGGTTAAAAATACAGCTATTATATAAGAGAGTTATGTTCCGCGCGTAACTATAAAAGAAATATAATATACTACACAATGTTTTTTTTTTTAATTTCAATTTTAATGGTGACGCATTAGATTGACTCAAAAATTTCACAGTAACACTCCCTTGTGTGCTTTTAAGAATTGGCGACATATAAACGAACAAATGGCGATTGTCCACTCGAATTTTCCACTCGGCGAAATTTAACTATTCTGCTTTTTTTTTTAACTTGTAACGAGCGACAAAATTTACTTGAGGATACATTATTAAGGATTAACTCTACAAAATCAGTAATATTTATATAATTTGAATTACTTTTCTAATTCTAGATGAAATTCTATTCAGAAATGAGCAATACTACGGTAACATTTTTTTTTTCTATTTACTGTAATAATACATTTCATGATAGTATTAAAAAATAATTATAATAATAATAATAATATTTACAAACTCCACTAAATGACGGCGCTCGCAAGAAGTAATTAACAAACCCTGATTCAAAAAAGTAAGGACAGAAGAACTTATTGCCGTTTTTCAAACGGCTCATTTAATCAGTATTTCTCGCTTTGATTATTAAACAAAAACAAACATCTTTGTTATCTGAGTATTTAATTTTTGAGACATGCGCAGAAAGCTCTTTGGAAGGGGAATTCCCGTTTTTCGCATGTTTCTTCCCCGTTTTGATTCTTCTCCAGTAATCAACTGTACGCTATAGACTGTGTGCAGTGGAAGACATGACATCGCAGCGCTTGTCTCGGAAGAATGCATTCTGTATTACCTGGATCATAGAAAACTTTGATTACAGTTGGGACTTGTTAGGGATTATTGAGAGTCCTGAATTCGTCGTGTATACGATGGAGAAGACCAAGTGGCGTTTACATGTACTCCCGCAGCCTCACATTGGAGTTGTTTATTGTGGGCTCTATCGGGTGAAGGAAAGCGAAGGACCTCCAAATATCGAATTGGAATTTCAGTTTGAATTAATCGCAGTGGATGGTTCAACTCAGACATTACCTGTTCAAAAACGTTCTTTTAAGAAAGGCGATTTGAGATATGGACAAATGACCAGAATAATTTTCTCGACTTCCTTTCCTGATGGAAAACTGACAGTTCGATGCACAATGAGGAAGAGCAATGGTTGCATGGAAACGACTGCATGCCTTGCCCGCACAATAATGGGGGTCAAACGGAGGTCATTCGACTGGAAATTTTTCTATTACAACCTAATAAAGACTGGAAAGTTAACATATCAAATAAAACCAGCATCCGAGGATGAGATAGACATAACGTTGCATCTTTCTTTACGTAGAGAAGAGTCTTGTGATAAAATGAACATTGCGTTGGTTCCTGACTTTAAGACACCAATGCCTGTCACTTTTAAATATGCGATTTTTGATGCATCAGAAAAGAGCTTAAAATGCAAAGAGGGAAAATATATCTTTGATGTGGTTAAAGTGCGGGTATTTCAGCTGCTCTCTATAGAAAAGGAACAACTCGAAAAAATCAGTTCAACAAACGACCATTTGACTCTACAATGTGAATGTGCCTATCCAACAAAAATTATCTATCAACAAATCGAAAACATTGGCCAATCACAGTATTCACACAGAGCACAGGAACACCTCCACCCTTCAGTTACTGAAAACGCATTGTCTGAACCACTGAATACTTTGAAGGACCATTTGTCGTCCTTACACCGTGAGTCTTTTCTTAGTGACGTGAAACTGAAGACAAATACATCAACGCATCCAGCTCACAAAAATATTCTCGGCGCCCGGTCTCCCGTTTTCAAAGCCATGTTCCTGACTGAAATGAAAGAGAAATCCGGGCAGTGCGTCGAAATACCGGACTTGGATGAAGAGACGGTCCGCTTGATGCTGCAGTTCATGTACACGGCAGACCTCCCAGACCTTCGCTGGAATACTGCCTGCCGGTTGTACCAGGCGGCTGACAAGTACGAGATCCTCTCTGAAGAAGATTTGCTCTTCCTTCCTGTTGTCCAACCTGAGTGTCAGCAACGCCTGCGAGCTGTTGGCCCTCTTCGACATGCACCAGGACGCAGACCAAAAGCAGGCCGCGCAGGAATTTATTATGAAACGCGACGCAGAAGTCTTCAGTTCCAAGGAGTGGAAGAGGTTCATAAAAACAAACTCATTATTGGCTGCCGATACTATGGTGTTAAAGTTCCAGAAATGAGCTGAAATACCACGTATTGATATATGTGAATAGGTAAATACATGAAATTTTATATTATATGCTTAAAAATGTCTGAAATTGGTATTTTTTTTTACGTTTACTGTCATATTGAATTAAATACCGAATTAATGTATTATACAAATTTTGGTTTTTTTAATGTAGAAATATATTGTAATATATCTTATTACCCATGTCGCGAACAGTGCTACTAAATAAATATGTTTTTTTTTTAAAAAAGAAATATGAATTGCAACGAAATTCTTTGTCACTTTTGTTTCTAAATTTAATTTACGGTGTTCAGCATTAATCTGCTTTTATTTAATCCGCTCATATACGTTTTATGATTGGCGCTTTTCGTTTTAAATATTTGTCCGCATGATTTCAATAAATCCTTAATACTTTATTTTTTTTTTATTTATTTACATCTTTGTAAATGTACAAGTGTTTACATATTTTGTTGACTAATAATTTCTATGTCCTTTTTTACTATAGTTATTTATATTTTTATGATTATAAGAGATATTAAAATAGTTATAAATTTAAAAGGTTTTTTTTTTCGTATAAAAAACTTGATATACAGAAAACAAAAATGAAATTTAATTGCCCAAATACGTATCAATCACTTTCTGATTAGCATTTTAATTAGCAGTTAATTAACAATTTAATGAACATGTCGCGAACAGTGCTACTAAAAAAATATGTTTATTTTTAAAAAGAAATAAGAATTGCAAAAAGTCAATTGCTGAAATACGTATGAATCACTTTTAATTAGCTAATGTGGTGATAATTGCATCATCATCTGCCACCAACGGTGAAGTTGCTACATGGGGCGTTTTCTTTTCATTTTACACCTACCACTTGCTAATACCGATAATTTGTCGTCGCTAAAAATTTATCAAAGTGGAATGTAAAAGTAAGATAAAAAGTTGTTGATTACTTAGAAAGATATTATATTATGATTTATAATATCGAAAAAAAGAATCGATTTAACCACATAGATTCGAAAACAATTCCAAAATTCATTGTTACTATCATAAAATTTACTAACTCGACCCTCATTGCCACTAAATTCAACAATTGTGGCGATGGAGTTCAAGTTTGAATCCCGTGATGGCATATGTTTTGTAAATCATGTGGTGTAAGAAATGAGTAGATGCGGTTAAAACTATGGTATTGTGTATGAGAATTTTTTATGATTAAATAGACGCTCTGATGGGAGTTTACTAATTTTTTTCCTTTTTAACATGTAAACGTGTTGCAAATATCCCAGTTATTTCGAGAACGTTACTTTCTGTTCCTTTTGTCTATTGAATGTTTGTGGTACACATAAATATATCTCAATACATATATTTATGTGCATATGAAAAAAGTACCAGATTTTTTTTTTTTTAATACAAACATAAATTTAATTTTTTTCATTGATTATCGATTTCAAGATTCCAGTTCATTGTATACAAAATAAAAATGTAATAATACTTGAAGTGCACAAATTAGTACATTTCAAGATTTAAAATAATGTATGCTAATAATTTCCCACGCCACAAATTATTAAGTCGGACCTAAAGATTTTTGTGTGACTTATTACTTGTATTATTGTATTACTGTGTACTGTGTATTATTTTGCAGCAAAACATAAATTCAATTAATAAAATATATTAATT
This sequence comes from Caerostris extrusa, assembly GCA_021605095.1. Taxonomy (NCBI): domain Eukaryota; kingdom Metazoa; phylum Arthropoda; class Arachnida; order Araneae; family Araneidae; genus Caerostris; species Caerostris extrusa. The sequence goes on along the minus strand of BPLR01008667.1, from coordinate 22,413 downwards.
CAATTATTGAAATATCATTATTGCAATTTTTTATACATGCATGAAATTTTGCTCTTGCAGTTATAAATGGGTTTCAAAGCTCCATTACCAAATTAAGAATGTTTTTTCAATTTCTGCACATGCGGCCTGATGGCCAATTTGCTAGCGCTGGGGTCATTGGTACCACAGGCTTCAGGTTCGACTCCTGGCGGTGGTATGGATATTTGTTAATGTTTCGCAAACGTCGTTAAACTGTATGCCCCGGTCCAGTTACCTAAAATTGTGCACAAAATGACCGTAGACCGACAAACCAAACCAAATTAATTTCTGCATTACTATGAAAAAATTAAAGATCTTATGACGACACATATTTGATTAGTAATTAAATTGAACTCAACAAAGTTTTAATTTACCTAAAAAGATTTCTGGTAGACATAAAAAAGATGTGCGGGAAAAAGCAATACTTACTTGTAAGATGGTATAAGTCAGGGGGAGACCAAAGCATTACCCTCGCAAACGTGAGGCATTTTACGCAAATAAAATGTATGCTTGAAATAGGTAAATTAAAGTAAATTAGGTACACTAAACATTGCCTACAAGTAATTATTATTTTAAATGTATTAAAAATAAATTATATATCTATATAGGCTTATTTAGCAATAAAAGAGCACACACCTATATATAAACATATTTGTTTGTTATCCAATGGAAAAAAAAATGTCTATAGTGTGTATAAAATCTATACACAATAATCTTGGTGTTCTATATCTTGGTAATCTATAATCTTGGTGTTCTGAAATCTCACTCTCCCAGTGATTGGGAACAGTTGAGGTCATAATTGCCTTCTTGTAATCCACAAAAAAAGCGATATTTTCTTTTTTTCACATTGATCTACCTCGCCCAAGGCCAAAGAAATGACGACTCTTTTCGCATCATCACTGTTGTCAAAGTGAATTCCCATTGGCAATAAGATAATGCGAAGTCACCAGAATAAACTCCAGCTCCAGAATTTCTTATGGCTCCTTCGCATAAATGATATAGTAAGCCATTTTTGAAATTTAAAATTTTTAATTGGCGATTAACTAAATTAATTTAGCTGGGACGAATTAGAATACTTAAAAAAAAAAAGATCAAATTGTTTCGCAGTATTTTTCTATATCATTAGAGCAATATCGTTATCATCATCATCGTCGTCGATTTTTTATCATCGCAACTCGAATAGTGTTTCGATATCATTAGCGACATATCGCACACTCAAATTCTGCCGACATCATCTGAAATCGCCAAGAGGAAAGTACACAATTTTCACATGATAACACGAATTGATAAAATTATGCTTGTCAGGCAGTATTCCTATCAGTTACCACAACGATAAAAAAAAAAAGACACGTCGTTCGAATTGAAGTAAAACCTGATTTGATATGAATTTTTTTGTATAACAAAATCATAATTCTTAAAACTGCCTTTTTATAGCTACTTTTTTTGTAGTCATAATTTAATTTAAATTTCGTATTTCAACACGCACACTAAACATTAGCGGAATCTGAATAAAACCAGAACAGACCGAGCTACAGTGTGGCGAAAAAATTTCATTTATTTCTAATAGAAAATTTTTATTACGATTGGACACATTGATAAAATTCTTCTAGATTTGAGAACTGCATTTCAGGAGGGAATATCATTTTGCTCTTTAGTTACATTTTATTTATTTATTTACTGGTTTGTTTTTTTATATTTATCCGTCCATCCTCTGTTCCCTCGGCTAACCTGGTCTTGTGAAGACGAAAATTCATTCGCAGTTTTAAATTTAAAAATATTAGAAATTAGAAATATTTCGAATTACTTAAGATAATTTCTGATTTTTTTAAATTAGAAATCGAATGTGTTGTACATTCACTTTAATACAACATCATATCATAATTTTTTTACAATTAATAATCATAATAATCTCCATTTGCAATTTTTAAATGTAAATAATCCTAAAAAAAATTAAATAAATGCAAGTAAAAATAAAAGAATCATTAAGAAATATAAATTTCCATGTTAGGTTTTCGAAGAAAATATATTTATAAATAAAAAATTGAAAAATTAATTGTTGGCTTACGGCGTTGTAGTTGTAAACCACAAAATTTAAAATTGAACGTAAGAACAGAACTCATAACAGCAATATTGAAAAAATGAAAAAACCCGCAAAATTCAAACGACTTCCTTTTCCCTGAAAAATCTCATCTTAACTTTCAAATAAATTTGTTTTTGCTTCACCGGAAGATCTTTTTTAAAAATAATGTTCTTTGTTTAATTATTTAATTCTTTAATTATTAGCTAGTGAAAAGAAGTTTAAATGAATGCGTATCAAAAAACTCGTGGATAATTTTTTTTAAATATTAACTATAAAAATTATCGTGATGGATATTTACTTAAACCAATAAGAATAGCTGGGGAAGAAATTTTATAAGAAAATGAACGAATAAGAAACGTTAAATGTAGTCTAGAACAAGAAAATGACCTTTACAAAAACGAAGAATTCCGCTCTCGGAAAATACTACTACTACTACTACTACACCACACCACATCAGTGTGCCTAGAGCTGAGTTGCCTTTTACAATTTGGGAATGATGTGGGGAGAAGTCTGCCTGACTCTGTAACGGGCTGATTGGTCTGACGAAGTCTGAATGTGCTCTACGGTCATATGAGACCGAGATCTATGGCTTAAAGTGGGGATTCCGAACAATCATTTTTCCGCCGCTGGGATTCGAACCCGATACATGTGGTACCGAGAGCCGGAGCACTAGTCACTCGGCCATTAGGGCCACTCTCGAAAAATATTGAAATTTTTACTTTGTAAATTTTATGATTTTCTTCATTTTGAGCGCTTTTCTCAGATTGGTCAGATATTGTTTGTCAAACTGTTAGCCAGCGTGGCGATATTTTTTGTTTTGTTTAAATTAAATATATTTTTGTGGAACGAATTCATTTTTACACAATTTAAAAAAGAGATTGATCAATAGATTCTTTTCTGAGCCACAGTTGCCTTACAATTTGCATATACACTAGTTAATCCTGAACGACATTTAGAATGTTCGACGAAACTGTACACAATGAAACTTTGGTCCCAACCAACTAATGTTCTAGAAAATTTTTTTGCTTTATAATTACTACTGTTTGAGTATTTTAATTAACTAAATTTCGAGAATTCTTTTCGTTTAAGCATTTTGTGTTATTTATTTCACAAAATTAAGTAAAATAAAGGGATAAATAAAATAATAAAATTTTTAACACAATTTGTGGTATGATCTTTGATATGTTAGGGCACAGATATATTGTTTGTATTGACATCTTTATAGTTTCATCAGCCTATAACGCGAATTTGGGCTGATTCCTCTTTAAAAACAGTCCTGATATGAAACAGTGTCTGCATGCCAAAGTTGTAATTCTTACTGCAATATGATCAACGAATGTTTGTAATAGACATTGAAAAAATACGAGCCATCTGCGTTGAGAAAAAAATACATTTTATTTGAAGTTTACAATATAGTTAGTAGAATACAATATACAAATGTATAAACTAATCATAAGTTTCTTCCAATCATTAGTTAAAAATTCATTTATTTATTCGTTCGCCATTTAATATCAAAATGAGAATAAAAAGTTTTATTCGAACACTTGCGAATATGAAACAAAAATCATTTTTACTTTCACAATTATATTCTACGAGTAAATATGAACAAAAAAATATATGATATACTATACATTTTTTTTTTTTTAAATTTCAAAACAAAAGCTATTTTAATAGCGACGCATTAGATTGCCTGAAAAATTTCCCAATAACACTCCCATGTGTGTTTTTAATATTTGGCGACACATCGCCACTCAACAAAACGCCGTTGGCGGTCAAATCACTAAATTCACTATCGATATAAAGAAAAACATCAAATGGAAATTGATCTATTCTTGTTTTTTTTTTTTTCTTTTTAATTTGTAACGAGCAACAAAATTTGCGTGCGAATAAATTATTAGGGATTAACTCTACAAAAATCAATAGTGCTTTTAAAATTTTCTATATTTGCATTTTCTACATTTATATTTCTATGTGAAATTCTATTCAAAAATACGCAAGAATAATAGGGTAGCAATTGTCTTTTGCTATAAAAGTATATTTCATTATATTATTAAAAATAATAATGATAGTAATTGTTCTTGTCAATAGCACTCACACATGTTCTCGTACACAAGCGGACTGTATTTTTAATCACACTAGCACAATAAGTACTTACTATGAAAAACTTAACGAATGGATTTATTTCACTAAACAGTCACAGCCACTAGCACACGTGCTCTTCACACTTGCCGATCTGACACTCTTCACACTACTCACACTGGGACTTTTGCGCACGCAGCCTTATGCGTATACATACGCAATGTATATTTGCAATATTTGTGATCGATCCTTGACCAACATATCAGCCTGCTCATTTCCATATATCCCAATGGCTTGGAATGCACTGGCTTGGAATGGATGGAATGGCTTGGAATGACCTGTGCCTTAAAGTGCCATAGGAAAGTGCCATTACTAACCCCTACAAACATTTGAGCCACATCCGTGATTCGAACTCGATACCTGTGGTACCGAGAGCCAGAGCACTAGTCCTCAGCCAACAAGCCCTTCTCGAAAAATACTGAAATGTTTACTTTGTAAATGTTAAGCTTTTCTTCATTTTGAACGCTTTTCTCAGGTTGGTCTGATATTGTTTGCCAAACTGTTAGCCAACTTGGTTGTATTTATTATATACAAATATATATTTATATTTTTGTTTTGTTTAAATTAAATATATATTTGTCGAACGAATTCATTTTACACGATTGATCAATAGATTCTTTTCTGAGGCCATAGTTACAATTTGTATTACACTAGTCAATCCTGAACGACATTTAGAATATTCGACAAAACTGTCTGCATACAATAATAGTTTGGTCCCAAACAACTAAGGTTCTAGAAAATTCTTTTTGCTTTGTAATTACTGATTTTTGACTATTTTAATTAAATAAACTTCAAGCTTTTTTTCATTTAAGCTTTTTGTGTTATTTATAATACAAAATGAAATAAAATAAAAGGATCAATAAAATAATAAAATTTGAATAACAAAATTTGTGGTAAGATCTTTGATAATATTTTAGGCTTTTAACATATTGCTTGTATTGATGACTTTATAGATTTCTCAACCTATAAACCGAATTTGGGCTAATTCCCGGTTAAAAAACCCATTATATGAGAGAGTTATGTTCTACGCTTAAATATAAAAGAAATATAATATACTACACAATGTTTTTTTTTTTTAATTTCCACAACAAAACCTATTTTAATGGTGAAGCAATAGATTAACTCAAAACTTTCTCAGTAACACACCCTTAACAATTGGCGACATATTCAACGAACAATTGGCGACATATTCAACGAACAATTGGCGACATATTCAACGAACAATTGGCGATTATCCACTCCACGAACACCGTTGGTGGTCAAAGCACTAAATTCACTAGCGATATAAAGTATCAAATGGAAATTTATCTATTCTGCCTTTTTTTTTTTTTTTTTTTTTGTGTGTGTGTGTGTGTGTGTGTGTGCTTGTAACGAGCAACCAAATTTGCATGAGGATACATTATTAAGGACTAACCCTACAAAATCAGTAATATTTTTAAAACTTGAATTACTTTTTATATTTCTATATGCAATTATATTCAGAAATGTGCAAGAATACTACGGTAACCATTTTTTTTTTTTTTTTTTTTTTTTTTTTTACTGAAATAATACATTTCATTATAGTATTAAAAAAAATAATATCAATAATGAGATTTTTAAGCACTACTAAATAATGGCGCTCGCAAGAAGTAATTACCAAACCCTGATTTAAAAAGTAAAGGACAGAAAAACTTATTGCCGTTTTTCAAACGGCTTATCTAATCAGTATTTCTCGTTTTGATTATTAAACAAAAACAGACATCTTTGTTATCTGAATATTTAATTTGTGAGACATGCGTAGAAAAATCTTTATAAGGGGAGTTTCCCGGTTTTTCGCTCTTATCTCCCTCGTTTTGATTCTTCTCCCAGTAATCAACAGTACGCCGTAGACTGTGTGCAGTGGAAGACATGGCGTCGCAGCGTTTGTCTCAGAAGAATGCATTCTGTATTACCTGGATCGTAGAAAACTTTGATCACAACTTGTTAGGGTGCTCAGGGAGGTTAGAGAGTCCTGAATTCATCGTGGATACGATGGAGAAGACCAAGTGGCGTTTAAGTGTATATTCTCTGCGGCACAGTGGAACTGTTGATTTTTCGCTCTATCGGGTTGAGGAATGCGAAGGACCTCCAAATATCGAAGTGGAATTTCAGTTTGAATTACTCGCAGTGGATGGTTCAACTCTGACATCAAATGTTGGAGAAAGTTCTTTTCAGAAAGGTGTTCGGAGTTCAAGATTTCAGTTTCAAATCTGCAAACAAATGTTCAGAAGTAATAAATCGTCCTACTTGCCACATGGAAAACTGACACTTCGATGCACAATGAGGAAGATCAATGGTTACATGGAAACGACTGCATGCCTTGCCCGCACAATAATGGGGGTCAAACGGAGGTCATTCGACTGGAAATTTTCTTATTACAACCTACTAAAGGCTGAAAAAATAACTTATCGAATAAAACAAGCATCTGACGAAGAGATAGACATAACGTTGCATCTTTCTGTACGTAGGGAAGAGCCTTGTGATAAAATGAGCATTACTTTGGTTCCTGACTTTAAGACACCAATGCGTGTCACTTTTAAATATGCCCTTTTTGATGCATCAGGAAAGAGCCTAAAATGCGGAGAGGAAAAATATTGTTTCTTTAATGTGGATAATGAGTGGGCATTTCAGCTGCTATCACTAGAAAAGGAACAATCCAAAAAAATCAGTTCTTTACCAAACGATCATTTGACTCTACAATGCGAATGTGCCTATGCAACAAAAATTACTCATCACCAAATCGAAAACATTGGCCAACCACAGGATTCACACAGAGCACAGGAACACCCCCACCCTTCAGTTACTGAAAAAGCATTGACTGAACCACTGAATACTTTGAAGGACCATTTGTCGTCCTTACACCGTGAGTCTTTTCTTAGTGACGTGATACTGAAGACAAATACATCAACGCATCCAGCTCACAAAAACATTCTCAGCGCCCGGTCTCCCGTTTTCAAAGCCATGTTCCTGACTGAAATGAAGGAAAAATCCGGCCAGTGCGTCGAAATACCGGACTTGGATGAAGAGACGGTTCGCTTGATGCTGCAGTTCATGTACACGGCAGACCTCCCAGACCTCTGCCTGCCTGGAATACTGCCTGCCGATTGTACCAGGCTTCTGACAAGTACGAGATCCTCTCCCTGAAGAAGACGTGCTCTTCCTTCCTGGTGTCCAACCTGAGTGTCAGCAACGCCTGCGAGCTGTTGGCCCTCTTCGACATGCACCAGGACGCAGACCTAAAGCAGGCTGTGCAGGAATTCATAGTGAAACAAGATGCAGAATTCTTCAGTTGCAACGAAGGGTAAAAATTCATGGAAAACAACCTGAAACTATGGTAATAAAACTCCAGAAATGAACTCCAATACCAGTAATAATTTATGTAATTAGGTCATTTTATGAGATTTTCTATTAGAAGTTAAAAAGTATGTATGAAATCTGTATATGTAAATCATTTAAGTTTTCTTTTGCATTTTATTACATTTTGCATATTATAACATTAGCAAATTGAATTACGTGATGCGTCATTAATGCAGGTGGAGCACAGGTTTGAATCTCTTGATGGTCTGTGCATCTTCAATGGCTAATAATGACAAAAGATGAAATTCGGTGAAGATTGTGATAGGGTATATTCGAATTTGTCGAGCCGCCTGATGGACGTTTGCTAATTTTTCTCTTTTTATGGCATGCAAAGTGTAGTAATTACTCTGAAACATTTTCTGAAAGTCATTACTTTCTCTATTTGTCAGTTAAATATTCGTATAAAGAAAAAAAGAATTACATATGTGTATATGAACAAAATCTTGTACTTGTTTATTATTAGCGTTTGAATTTAGGAGGATGTAATAGTATGCATAGTTTATTTTCAAAAATAGGCACATTTTTAAAATCGTGACTGAGAAATTCAAAAAAATTAAACTGTGAATGATATGCAAGAACCAATTGCTAGTTTAATTTCAGAGAAAAAAAATACAAGTGCAAAATCAGAAATTCATTTTCATATATTTTTCTATCACAGCTATAGGACCTTTTGGTGAGTGAACATTGCATGAAGTGTAGAATGTGTGGCAGAATTATTTGTATAGAGTAATTGTATAGTTCCAACCAATTTTTTCACTTAATATTTGTTGTTTTTAATGAAGGTCAGATTCATTTTGGGAATCTCCTCCAGTTGGATTTGTCGAGTGATCATTGCATGAAGCATAGAATGTGTGGCAGATTTATTTGTATAAAGTGATTGTTTAGTTCCAACCAATTTTTTTGCTTAATACTTGTTGTTTTTAATTAAGCTCAGATTCATTTTGGGAATCTTCTCCAGTTGGATCTCCAAAGTTCGAAATAATTAACCTAAGTAATTGACAACTTATTAATGTTTTTACTTCTGTTTTGCATTTGTATATTTAGTACATTTTTTACAAAATGAAATCCTTTGATGGAATTAATTAAAAAAATTAATAATTAATAAAAACTATTAATTATATAAAAATAAGATACTTGGCATTTACAAAGAATTCTATAACATATTCACACAAGGTTCCTGATGGGTCTAAGTGTATTCAGAATTGTATTAATTCTTTTCAAATGAAATGTTGTTTAAAGAGCAATTTTTTTGTATACTGTTTTTTAATGTTTCTAAGCTAACAGAAATATTATGTTTCTTGCGTTTAAATTTTGTTGTGAATTATAAAAATATATTTCACTTGAAAAAAAAAATCAATATATTGTTTTAAGGTCATAAAATTTAAACATCAATTATATTTATTTGAAATGATAAATAATTTTTAAATTTGCTCGGCAGTTTTTGAATCTAGCACAAAGCTTTTAGCTTAATTTTTTTAATTTCAAAAACCAAATTGTATTCAAAATATCCGAGCTATATATTTTGTGTCGCGATATTATAATTTTTTAAATATCAAAACTTTCAATATGTACTTTTTTTCTTCAGTTGTTTCTCAAATAACGCTGTTTAAGAATTGCACTATTTAATCAAAAAAATTGTAATTATTTTTTGTATTATTTTCTCGTTTCAGCGTTCTGTGTAATTTTATTAAATAGTTCATAATAAAATGATGTGGTAAATACAATAATAAAATTTGTGGTGTGATCTTCGATATTAGGCGAGGCCATTTTCATTTTGTTTGTGATGGTGTCTGTAGATTTTTCGTAGACTGCAAACATAAATGTAGGCCATTTTTCCTAACAAATATCTGAATATAAAATTATCTATGGACACTATTTAGTGTCTATGCTAATACATTGTCAGTGAATGTGTGATTTATGTACAAGCTACATAATGTTTTCTATGATGTATCAGAAAGTAAATTTAGGATATCAAGCTAATAAAAATGGCAAATACACAAAATTAAAAATAATAATTCGTTAAAGTTATGAATAATTATACATTAAAAATAATGGTGTCTTATCAACTCACCTCAGACACTGGAGTTTGTCAGATGATGCAAGAAACATTAGCATAAGCATACATTGCATGGCATGAAATAGAATTTTTGTTTTCCAATCTGGGGTACAATTCCCACAGGAGTATTTTTTTCAATTCCTTCTATTAGCTCACACTCTCCCTATATATATCTTGTTCAAATTTTCAATCGTTCATAAAATACTTTTTATTCATCCTTCATTAATTCATTCAATTATTATTTATACTTCATAATAATAAACGATAATTTATTACATTTATTCTATTCTATTTAACATCCTGAAACAGCAGTTGACACCTTGTTGTTGTTGTTGTTGACTAATCCTCAATGTCCTGCAGTGCGGCACGGACATCCCATGAGTGAGCTACTCATGGATGGAGGGAAAGGGGGCAGCTTCTGTTATGATGGAGCACCCGTAGGTAGAAGTCTGACGTTTGCTCCGTGCCGCCCTTCAGGTTTCGGGTTCGAATCCCGGCGGTGCCATCGGTATTTGTAGAGGTTCAAAATCCACTTTAAACTGTAGGTTCCTGTCTGTTTAGCCTAAAGTGTGCATAAGATGATCGTAGAGCGACAATTAAACCAAACCAAACCGTGAAGCTCTTACAGTCATATGAGACCGGGACATACGGCCTTAAAGTGGATTCCGAACCACTACAGACATCCATGGCACCACCGGGACTCGATTCCGAAACCTGTGGTACCGAGAGCCAGAACGCTAGCCACTCGACCATTCAGGCCCAGTTGGCACCTTTCGGTATTTCTTTAGAAGCCCTTTTACTGGATGTCGTATGTGAGAAAATCGCGAATATTACCAGACAAAACAAGAAACGAAAGAGGATGTTGATATGTGCTATCGTAATCTTCATCGAAACACTTCATTGTATGTAATTGATTTGAAACTCTGCTGTGAGGAATTGATTACGATCCACACGCGCGTGCTTCATCACTGAGCATAAAGTACGATAGTTGAATATTATGTCAAGAATGAATCCTTATTGGGAGTAGACTTGAGGCTGCTATGACGACTTGTCTCGCATCTACGCTCTCTCTGTTTGACTGAGTTTCTTGAGTTTCCTCCAACACAATAGAGTTGAGAATAGGGCCTGAGTGGTCGAGTGGCTAGCGCTCTGGTGCTCGGTATCACAGGTGCCATGGATGTTTGTAGTGGTTCGAATCCACTTTACGCCGTAGTCGCGGTCTAATAGGATGGTTGCGAGGGTGTTGTTACTGTGTGTCCGTGGCTTATCTTCAAGTTACATGCGCCCCTTGGGTAATGCAAAGTGAGTAACGTCTGTGCAGCGCTTGCCTTAAGGCATGCAAAACAGTTGTCTGCGTGTTTGCTAGCTGCATTAGGAATATATATATATAGTTGAGAAATAATGGCGAATTCTTGATTGGAGATTCTCGCACTAAGGAACTGAAGCATGGATGTCTCCATATGTCTGTAACATCCGAATCCTGGCTGTAGCATGGATGTTCGTTAGTGATTCTGAATCCACGTTTTCCGAGTCCATGAATTTTCAATTCATTATTTATAAAACTGGCATGATGGCCGAGTGACTATTGCTGAGTGCTACAGGTTTCGAGTCCGGGACGAATGGGAACCGTCCGAACCATGCAGGTTTATAGTTGTTCGCAATCCACTTTAAATTGTAGGTCCCAGTCCAATATGACTACCACATCACTGTTCCTAGAGCTGAGTTGCCCCTATAGAGTTTGGATAACGATGTGTGTGAGAAGTCTGATTTGATTCTGTGACGATTTACGATCATATGAGACCGGGACCTACGGCTCAAAAATTTTTAAAAATATAAAAATAAATAAAAGTAAAATGCAAAATAAAAGGATTTAAAAGTTAAGTTTCATTTCGGGACCAGTTGTTTATGCCATAACTATTGTAAAAGTATGATGATGATGAATGAAGTGGTATATGGGGATGTGAAGCAACAAGGACTATAATCCTCTAATCACTATATATATGAACAGTTAGTTTTTCCTTATTTTTAATGTCACTCTCCACAACGCTCTACGATTGTCTTAGACCGGGACCTACGGTTTAAAGTGGATTCCGAACCACTACAAACATACATGGCACCGCCGGGCCTTGAACCCGAAACCTGTGGTACCGAGCGCTAGCCTCTCGGCCATCAGACTTCTGGTCTAATATGACTGTAGAGTGTCGGGCTGACATCCCTGTCCCGTCAAAAGAAAACATGGAAAGACGTCTGTTTCGGAATCTGTCAGTAGACCACGACTATGCTCCGACATGGACTGAAGTCTCCTGGAGTCCATAAAGGAAGTCCTATCGAATTATAAATTATCGATAATGATTTTTTTTTTTTTTTACCTTTATTTAAAATTCCTTTAAAAGTTTTTTTTTTCTTTCTAATGCAGCTGGCAAACACTTAGATAGCTTGGTCTTGGATGCCTTAAGGCAAGCGCTGCACAGATGTTACTCACTTTGCAGTACCCAAGGGGCGCGTGTAACTTGAAGATAAGCCGCGGACGCGCAGTAACAATGCCCCCGTAATGCTCTACGATCCTATTAGGACCGGGACCTACGGTTTTGAAGTGGATTCCGAACCACTACAAACATCCATGGCACCGCCGGGGACTCGAACCAGAAACCTGTGTTACCGAGCGCCAGCCACTCGGCCATTCAGGTCCCTGATATATATAATATATAAATATATATTCTTTTTAATTTGCCTCGGACCGGCAAATTAAAATCCTATCCGCGGGCCGGATAGAAACTTCCCATGGGCCGTAGTTTGCCCGTCCCCGGCCTGGGCCTCCTTTCACGTAAATCCGGCCCTGCACATAGGCCATTCAGGCCCCTTGTAAAAAGTAGACAGAAGTACTCAGAGTAATGTAAATAAACAGACTGAAAGGGTTATGCTGAACGGTGGGAGCCATGAAGTAGGATGATCGGAAAAATCAAATAATTATATCCCCAAAAAAAAAAAGGCCAAAATCAGAACCGATTTTTAGTTATTTGTCATTTATATATATATATATATATATATATATATATATATATATATATTGTGATTTTATTCCATCCCTTTATTTTCCTAACAAAATAAAGGTGGTAAAAAAGCGTACAATAAAAACCTAACTATTCACTAGTCGTTATGATAGGATTATATTGCACATCGTAGCAAAAATATAAAAATTAAAGAAAGAGTGAGAGAGAAATGCCTTATCCTATAAGAGTTTGACCTTGATATGACCTCGATAAGTGCACAGAAAATTCTCTAATGAATAAAAGACGGCGCGAAGCGAGGAAATGAAAATGACTTCTGCGAGCCGGAAGCCCAGATAAGTGAGTCATGCCTTATCTTTATTGGCCTTATTATTTATTGCGTTTTATCTTTTATGATGTTCTTGATTATCTTTATCGTTTCGGGGATATTTATTTTCTCCCACATATTGTACTTTTTTTTTTTCCAAGCGGGGCTTCTGAAGTGAAGAGAAAGTTTCTGTACTGAAAAATCTCACCTATGTACAGGGCCGGATTTAGGTGAAAAGAGGCCCCAGGCCAGGGACGGATCAACTACGGCCCGCCGGAAGGTTCTATCCGGCCCGCGGATAGAATTTTAATTTGCCGGTCCGAGGCAAATTAAAAGAATATATGTTTATATATTATATATATTATTTATATAATATACATATTTATTATATATTATATATATTATTTATATAATATATATATTTATTATATATTATATATATTATTTATATATTATATATATTAAAATATATTTTTATATTTATCTTCTCCCACATCTTGTACTTTTTTTCTCCAAGCGGGGCTTCTGAAGTGAAGAGAAAGTTTCTGTCCTGAAAAATCTCCCTATGTGCAGGGCCAGGTGAAAAGAGGCCCCAGGCCAGAGACGGGCCAATTCCGGCCCGCCGGAAGGTTCTATCCGGCCCGCGGAAAGAATTTTAATCCGGTCCGAGGCAAATTAAAAGAATATATATTTATATATTATATATATCCATCTCCTTTTCTACTTTGATTAAACGTTATTTTATTTTATTAAAAAAATATATTATTTTTAGTTTTATTATTTTTATCTCATTTCCCGAGGTTAAATACAATGCCCTCTGTAAATGAAGAGAAGCTTAAGAATTATGAAGATAGATTGAAAAAAACTGCAATTTTCAGTTCGAACCTAGATTTCAAGATTTCAGTGCCATTCAAACAGAATCGGACATTTTTACCATGCCTTTCGAAGAAAATTGTGAAGCAGTGAGGTCAGATTTGCAGGTTGAATTAATTGAGTTGCAATCTAACAATCATCTCAAGCAGTTGTTTCTAAATATGTCAAAGTTAGAGTTTTACAAATCTGTATCGAAAGTAAGTCTCCCAAATTTTAACATCTCACGGCCAGAAAATCAGTACTATGTTTTCTTCATCTTATATATGTGAACAAGTGTTTTCAACTATGAATCTTAGAAAGAGTTATTTCAGAAGTAGACTGACAGATGAGCATTTAGCCTCGTTCCTTAGAACTAGTATATCTCACTTCGAACCTCACTATAAGGGACTTTTAATAATGAAATCTCAATTTCATTCATCTCATTAACATATTTAAATTGTAGTATTTGTATATTTTTTTTTAAAATTTTAGAAAATTTTTTCTTGGCCCCAAACTTTTTGGCCTGCGATCGAAAAAAAGTTTGCCCATTCCTGCCCTAGGCTATTCCACTTATGAGGCCCTTTCACCTCCCATTTTTAAGTTTGTAAATTGCATGAGAGATAATAAAATACATCATTACTGTGATATATATCAATACGTTAAATGTTGTGATTGGTACTAATCTTTATAAAAAATGTGGCACGGATAATAAATAAATAAATAAATAAAAAAAAAAAAAGTCGAGAACACTTATTTGGACATTTATTCTCAGCACCCTATATAGTACTTGTAACAATAACTAATCAAACATAACACGCAACATTTACAAAGAAACAAAATTCAAATAATAAAAATCATTGACCACGAAAATTAAATATGCAATAAAAATTATCATATTTTCTATCAAATTAAATTAAATATATTCGATACATTGAAGACTAAAGCAAATTCAATTCAGATAAATTTATTTCATAATTTCTCCCTATTTTCGATTCAGTGTTTTAGTGTTTACTGTTTTTAGAATAGTGTAACTCTAAATTTGCTAACAATTTGAATGTAGGCCCCTCTCGATCTTGAGGCCCTAGGCTGAAGCCTAGTTTGCCCATAGGAAAATCCGGCCCTGTCTATGTGATTAAGTAGTGCAAGATCCGAAAGAGGAGATAGCCAAAAGAGAAGTGCGTGACTTCGAAGGCCCTTTTTGAAGATGTCATTAAAAGCTGCTAGACAATGGCCAATTAAATTCGAGGATTTCCTTTCCATTCGAATTTATGATTTTTTTTTTTTTTTTTTTTTTTTTTTTTTTTTTGTCAAAAATTACTTCGCTAACCTGCTGCACCCGTTCCGCAAAGGACCTGATGGCCATGTGGCTAGCACTCTGGCGCTCGGTACCACATGTATCGGGTTCGAATCCCGACAGTGCCATGGATGCTTGTAGTTGTTCAGAATCCACTTTAAGCCGTATGTTCCGATCTCATATGACCGTAGAGCGTCACAGAGCCAGAGAGTCATCAGACTTCTCAATAGACTTCACATCAGACTACTTCTGACATTATTCCCAAACTGTAAAGGGGTAACTCAGCTCTAGGTACAGTGATGTAGTGTGGTGTAGCTGTAGCAGTAGTAGTAGTTACAATCCTAAAATAACCTACAATGAAACTGACTGTGACTTTACAATGTGACCTACAATGAAACTGAATTGAAAAAGTATTTTATAAGCGATTGAAAATTTGAACAAGATATTATATAGGGAGAGCACCAGCTAATAGAAGGAATTGAAAAAGTATTTTATAAGCGATTGAAAATTTGAACAAGATATTATATAGAGAGAGTACGAGCTAATAGAAGGAATTGAAAAAGTATTTTATAAGCGATTGAAAATTTGAACAAGATATTATATAGGGAGAGTACGAGCTAATAGAAGGAATTGAAAAAGTATTTGATAAGCGATTGAAAATTTGAACAAGATATTATATAGGGAGAGTGTGAGCTGATAGAAGGAATTGAAAAAGTATTTTATGAACGATTGAAAATTTGAACAAGATATATATAGGGAGAGTGTGAGCTAATAGAAGGAATTGAATGAATGAGACGAGAGATTTCACTGAAGAGACAAGAAGTTACAAAGCGTTCCATTGGTAGCAATACATTTCCACCTTGTTACCTAGTTGTGTTGCATTTTCTTGTCACCTGTGAGGGCCCCTGAAATTTCAGAGCCTCCCCCCCAAAGTCCATTAAAAAATGGGGGTCCCTTCTGCCTTTGATACCTGATGGCAGATCCGGTCCTTGACATCCGACCATCCCATGCATCAAATGGCACTCTGCAACAGGTCGCAATCTCAAAATGGCATCAACCATCCCGAGGGGGGGGCCTTCTCTTTGTTTTGGAAAACCCCGGATCGTTGTCTGGAACGTTGTGAGGAACGTTGTCTGTCCGTCACTCTGTCTTGCTGTCGTCGGCTTTATTGTCTGCTGCGCACCTCCCCTTCCCCTTCGCAATGAGAGGAACTCGGGGGGGAAGGGGGCAAGAGAAACTGGAGAAGGAACTTTTATGACGTGTCCTAGGAAAGCAGCAGAATTACGATCAATTAAATCGTTTTTTAGTAGGTTGTTGGTTGGTATTTTAATCTGTCTTCTGGGTTTGGAGTTTGAGGCGTCTGGAGCCTACAGTCAGAAATATTGTTTTAAGATCTTAATCTTAATGCGATGGGTCTCTTCAACTTTTCATTTGTGGTCTCCCCTTCCCTTCACTTAGAGGGAAAACAATCATCCCCCAGCCTTTGAATTCCTTTTAATCACTAAGTGAGTCACATGTTTTTACGACAGTTTTGTTATTTCCATTGTTGTTGTTGACTAATCCTCAATGTCCTGCAGTGCGGCAGGGACATCCCATGAGTAATCTACTCATGGATGGAAAGGAGCAGCTTCTGTTGTGATGGAGCACCCGTAGGTAGAAGTCTGACTCTTGCTCCATGACGCTCTTACAGTCATATGAGACCGGGACCTACGGCTTAAAGTGGATTCCGAACCACTACAAACATCCACGACACCGCCGGGACTTGAACCCGAAACCTGTGGTAACCGCGCTCTAGCCACTCGACCATTCAGCCCCTTCCTTCCATTGTATTTAAAGTTATTGGAAAACATTTGTTTATAATCTGCGAGCTGAAATCAAATAAAATAACACAATTTGTCTTTAACGAGTATATTGGCATCGTTAGCTGCCATGCACTTCTATCTGGATGATTGCATTGAGGACGATATTGTAAGAGAAATATGGCTTGCTCAGTATATATAAAAGGAAAAAAAAAATTGGAATTTAAATACAAATATAGGATAAATAAAATTACAAATAGAGAGAGCTGGTAAAAGTATTATTTAGTTAAAATATTCAGTGAAGTACGCGGGCGTTTATTATTGATGGGAAGAGTAATGTCATAATCAGGAAGGCGTTTGAGCAAAGTATTAGGATTATTAGGAATATTATTATATAAATGAGTTGCGAGCTTGTGAATAAAATTTTTAATTGAAGGAATTTCAGAGCAGCGAGAATATCTTTATTTCATACAAACCATGGTGCATCAACTGCCATGCGTCAAATAAAATAAAACCATTGTTACATAAATATATCAAAATGTTACCCGAAGTATTGGGAATCATGCAAATATTTCACTTACGTTTTACATCCAAGTCCGACGTCATATGCTGAAGGCATACAATTGGTCGTGACGTCGGGCAAGGATGTATAAATTGATATGTAAATCAAGTATTGTTAGCTTGATGCACAGCTGGCTGCAGGTAACATGATTTGATCATAAGTAAGTTAAAACCAAAAATATGGTTTTTGTAAAGTTTTACTTTTTTACGTTTATGTATAATAAAATTTATTTCTTTAAATTAATTAAAACTATGTGATTTCTGCTTCTTCTATACTGCACACCGCGACACTTGGCTAAAATTTTCCGACACTAAACCGCTGCGATAAGATACATCACTAAAAATTACGCGCAAATTGAACTATTGATTCCGATATCAGTTTTTTGTGGTATCAGTTTCTGGAGATAAAAGCTAGTCTCGCAAAAACGAAAGCTTTCGCTTTTATTTCGATAAATTGGAATAATAGCACGAAAGAAGTTTTTGTATAACTCTTGGCTTGAAAGGAATGAAAATCCTTTATAGTTTTAGATTTAAGAGTGAATAATCTTCATCAAAAGTATTTCTGACAATAATTCAGTTTAGACTATTGGTTCAGTCAAGTAGTTCAGTTTGAGACTATTGGTTCAGTCAAGTAGTTCAGTTTGAGACTATTGGTTCAGTCAAGTAGTTCAGTTTGAGACTATTGGTTCAGTCAAGTAGTTCAGTTTGAGACTATTGGTTCAGTCAAGTAGTTCAGTTTGAGACTATTGGTTCAGTCAAGTAGTTCAGTTTAGACTATTGGTTCAGTCAAGTAGTTCAGTTTAGACTATTGGTTCACAAAGAGAATAAAAAATCACGCGAAAAAAAAAAAATGCATATTTTTATTCTTGTAAAAACAAATCGCATAAAAAAGTATTAGGTGTATGGGAGGAATAAATATCTTCGACGTTCTTCGATTTAAAACTGAAAAATCCTTATTATAAAACCGTCTGCTATCAATTTTTGACAATTTTCTTCATACCGTAGGTTTACCTTACTATCGGTCTCAAAATTGTCTGAATTGCGGTTTTTTTCCCCCTCGAGACTTTGGGTTAATCGTAATGAATAGTAAATATGAAATTCATGGTGATTAAAGCATGATGCAGTTTTCCGCATTGTTTTCGTCTAAAAAAAATATGTCGTGAATCCCAAACACTGTAGAGGCACAGATTGATAGTTACACCACAGTACATTTTAGACGATGTTAGTGCCTTTGTAGTAAATGCCATTGAATTTGAAATATATTGTTGATTGATTTGAGGATTTTTTCCGCCTGAAGACTTTAGGTTATGACGGTCATGATTAATAGTAATTTTGAAATTCATGGTAATTAAAGCTTATGTGCCGCATTGTTTCTCATTTAAAGAAATATGTCGTGCACCCTCTCCCCCACACGTCCTAAGGGTCGTACCGCACAGATCGATAGTTAGGTTACTTCATTTTAGACCATGTTAGTGCCTTAGTAGTAAGTGCCACTGAATTGTTGTCTATATATTATTATAATTGTGCCAATATATTGTTGACTGAATTACAAATTTTTTTCCGCCCTGAAGACTTTCGGTTGATCGTATTTAATAGTTAATATAAAATTCATGATTATTAAAGCTTATATAAAACGGCTTATATGTCGTGCACCCCCACACCCTAGGGGGCGTACCTCACGGATTAGTAGTTACTGTTTGAGTGCAATTTAGACCTTTGTAGTAAGTGCCACTGAATTAGAAATATATTGTCTTCAAAATTCTTGTCTGAATTGCAGATGTTTCCAACCTGAAGACTTTGGGTTGGTCGTAATATATATATTCGGTCGTTCATATTTACTAATGAAATTCATGGTGATTAAAGCATGAAACAGTTTTGCCACGTTGTTTTCATCTGAAAGAAATATGTCGTGCATCCCCACCGCACAGATTGATAGTTACATCGTAGTGCATTTTAGACGATGTTAGTGCCTTTGTAGTAAGTGCCACTGAATTAGAAATATATTGTTGTCTGAATTGCAGATTTTTTCCCTGAAAACTTTGGGTTGGTCGTAATGAATAGTAAATATGAAATTCAGGGTGATTAAAGCATGAAACAGTTTTGCCGCGTTGTTTTTCATCTGACAGAAATATGTCGTGCATCCCCACCCCACAGATTGATAGTTACATCGTAGTGCATTTTAGACGATGTTAGTGCCTTTGTAGTAAGTGCCACTGAATTAGAAATATATTGTTGTCTGAATTGCAGATTTTTTCCCTGAAGACTTTGGGTTGGTCGTAATGAATAGTAAATATGAAATTCAGGGTGATTAAAGCATGAAACAGTTTTGCCATATCGTTTTTTATCTAAAATAAATATGTCCTGCATCCCCATGCTCCCTAGGATCGTACCTCACGGATCGGTAGTTGCCATCTTGGGGCATTTTAGACGATGTTAGTGCCCTTTTTAGCAAGTGTCACTGAATTAGAAATACTAGCGGATCTATAAACTTATAATAATTTCAAGATATTTAATCATTTACCAAGTAAAAAACAATAATAATAATAAAATAAGCGATTCAGAGAAAATACAAAAGGAACATTTTAATTATTCATCCTATTATCCATATGGAGCTTTTCTGGCTCATTGACACATCAAAACAAGACTATTTTTAAATCTTAAAATGCGTTACCAAGGTGATAGGATTGTTTGTAATGCTTGAAATGTATTAATAAGTCCACATATTTAAGTTATCAGTGTAGCAAATCTATATTTTCAATTCCTTCTATTAGCTCACACTCTTCCTATATATATATCTTGTTCAAATTTTCAATCGTTCATAAAATACATTTTATTCATCCACTCAAGATTAAATACATTTCTTTTGAACTTGTAGTGGATGACACTTGATGTTAATACGGTTTTTTCAAATATTAATTCATTCATTAAATTTAATTAATTAATTTTAGTTTTTTTTAGATTTGATTTAAGTTGCTTATATCTACCAATAGATGGCGCCAAATAAATTTTAAAAAAGGAATGAAAAATTATTTATAAAGGACTTTCTGCAATACAGTGAAAAAAAAAAAGTAGAATTGACTTTAATTTTTTTTTTTTTTTTTTTTTTTTTTTTTTTTTTAATATTACTTGCGAAATCTTAAAATGCATTACCAAGGTGATAGGATTGTTTGCAACACTTAAAATGCATTAACAAGTCCCCAAATTTAAGTTATCAGGGTAACAAAACAATTTTTAATTTTAAAAATATATTACCAGCACACTAAAATATTTTTGATTAAGTATATTTCCAATACTGTACGTTATTATTAAATCTTAAGATGCATTTTTAAGGATGAAACGGAATTAATCCTTAAAATGTACTACCGAGATTATTTATAGGAAACGAGATAATTTTTAATTTCTGCAATTCATTAACAAGGCAATAAGGTTATTTACGTTTCTATCTTGCAAAACGTTTTCAATCATTTGTGCCATCTATTAAACACATTCAATCTTTAAAACTTTTTTTTTTTTTAATTTTACAAGGTGCTTCAGGCTAAGATGCTACAAATAAAGAATTGAAACACCTAGCGCAGGAATGGGCAAACTACGGCCCCGCGGGCCAAATCAGGCCCGCCGGAAGATTCTATCCGGCCCGCGGATAGAATTTTAATTTGCCGGTCGGAGGCAAATTAAAAGAAATATATATTTATATATTATATAACGATCTCTTTTTCTACTTTTAAAATTTTTTTCTGGGACCTGAATGGCCGAGTGGCTAGCGCTCTGACGTTCGGTACCACAAGTTCCGGGTTAGAGTCCCGGAGGTGCCATGGATGTTTGTAGTGGTTCGGAATCCACTTTAAACCGTAGGTCCCGGTCCTAATAGGATCGTAGAGCGTTGCGAGGACATTGTTACTGCGCGTCCGTGGCTTATCTTCAAGTTACACGCGCCCCTTGGGTAATGCAAAGTGAGTTAACGCCTGTGCAGCGCTTGCCTTAAGGCATCCAAGACCAAGCTGTGTAAGTGTTTGCCAGCTGCATTAGAAAGAAAAAAATTTTTTTAAAGGATTATTGATCTTTTTACTTTCTCTATTTTTGTTCGACAAAACATAAATCGACGAAAATGAAGAGAAGGAAAGCTTAAGAATTATTAGGATGTCTTGAAAAAACTGCATTTTGAGTTCGAACGCAGATTTCAAGATGTCAGTGCCATTTAAACAGAATTGGATATTTTTTACCATGCCTTTCGACGTAAATTGTGAAGCAACGAGGTCAGATCTGCAGGTTGAATGAATTGAGTCGCAATCTATCAATCATCTCAAGCAGTTGTTTCTAAATATGCCAGAGTTAGAGTTTTACAAATCATAGCGAAAGTAAGTTTCCCAAATTTAATATCTCACGCCCTGAAAATGAGTGCTATGTTTGCTATATCTTATATATGTGAACAAGTGTTTTCAACTATGAACCTTAAAAAGAATTATTTCAGAAGTAGACTGACAGATGAGCATTTAGCCTCGTTCCTTAGAATCAGTACATCTCACTTCGAACCTCAATATAAGGAACTTTTAAAAATGAAATCTCAATTTCATTCATCTCATTAACATATTTAAATAGTAATACTTGTATATCGTTTTTAAAATTTTAGAAAAATTTATCTTGGCTTCAAAACTTTTTTTTTTTTTTTTCAATTCCTTCTATTAGCTCACACTCTCCCTATATATATCTTGTTCAAATTTTCAATCGTTAATAAGATACTTCGTATTCATCCACTCAAGTTCAAATACATTTTTCTTTGAACTTGTAGTGGATGACACTGAATGTCAATACAGTTTTTCAAATATTAATTTCATTCATTAAGTTTAATTAATTAATTTTAGTTTTTTTTTTTTTTTTTTTTAGATTTAAGTTGCATATATCCAGCAATAGATGGCGCCAGATAAGC